>BJBW01003007.1:0-26774 GCA_004320125.1 Scolopax mira
TCTTCCCCTTTCTTTTTTTTTTTTTTTTTTTTTTTTTTTTTTTTTTGCCTGCTATTTGCTGATTTGCATTAGGTACCATAGAGTGAGCCTCAGAACAGGAAGCTGAGAATGAAGCAGAGAGGATACTGCAGAGGTCGGGTTTTTTCTCCTTTTTTTTTTTTTTCTTCCCAATGAGAATGCAGCAATTTATAAATACTCAGTAATCTTTTGGAACTGGGAATCTGAACAAGTTTATTAGAGAGCATTTCAAGCATTTCATCATCACTATCTCCTGGTTTTTGTTGGTTTGGGTTTTTTCCCTAATAGTACATTTGAAATTCATGTTTTATCAGGTAAGCCACAAGATGTGAATTCCTAGACCTTAGTTCATTTATGTTAGCTGTCTGCATGGGGTGTTGCCCCCCCCCCCCCCGCCCCCGGCTTTTTTTTATTATCATTTCTGAATGCTTGCTTTGTAGTTATTGTTAAGCATATAATTCAGGAGAAAATCCAATTTTAGTGTTTTTTAAAATGTTCCAAAAGCTACAGTCAGGTCTTTTTGACAACACAGCATTTTTTTTCAAGATGGATTTTACTGGCTTTATTTTTTGGGGTGTTTGTTGGTTGGGGGTGGGATGTTTAAATTACTATTCAAGATTTTTCCTCTGAACTGTTTAGAAGTTAACAGAGGTCATGTTGTTCCCTCACATGGAAAATATGTTAAGGGCTAAAGCAAGCAATGTCAAAATCCTAGCACTGCAGGAGTGTGCGGTTTTTCTTCCCATAGAGAAACTCAGCTTTAAGGCTAAACTCCCTCATTTTTCTCTCACTCTATTTCCCCCTTCCCTTAGTCTTTCTGATCTGCTAGAAGCCCTTACTGTCGTTCCCATGCTGATCAGGACTGGTAGTGATATTGTAGGTATAATTCGGTTCATAATCTGAACCGTCTTGCTTTTTCAAACAGCACAAGAAATTTGCCAGGTGGACATCAAGCTCTTTCAGCGTCTTTTCTAAAATGGATTTCTTCTCTGCTGCTTGTCTGAGGTATGTGCTTAAAAGACTCCCACTGAACTAATTTATCTGGGATTGAGCTGTCTGTTCAACGCATCCACCACCCCACACACCCCCAGATTTGAAAAAGTTGTTGTTCCTTCCGCATATTTGAAAATGGACTGGTGTTTTCTGTCCCTGTTGAAAACCTGTTCAGTTGTACTTATTCCAGAAATGCTTATTTTTTAGTCATGGTGTCAAACTCCTGAGCTATATTGGCTGATGTTAGCATTGCATTCTTGAAGTACTCCTGCTTTTCTATTGTGTTTTTCAGGCTTGACCGATCTGTTAATATAAAGTACAAAGGAAAAAAGACTGTGCTAAAAATGACTCTGAGAATCTCATGTGAAACAATAACAGGATGATTGCTGTCAAGACTGACACCCTGTTAGTTTGTTCTGTTGAGCCTGGTTTGTGTGATCTTGAATATTTGCTGAAGTATTTAGACACAAGAAAGCAAGTTTGAGACAGGCAGCCTTAAAGTAATTGTCTTCAGTTTACCAGGTAGTCACAGAAAGTTTTCATTGTTTCAAAGAAACTATCAATGATGGGAGGGGAAGAAAGTAAGACCTTTAACCTGCCTCAAGGAATGTCAAGTTTTTGTTGTATAAGGCATAGTATAGTCAGTACAATTCTAGGGAATTCTAGGAAAAAACAGCAATTTGCATAGTATCTTGTACCAGAAAGAAATTCTTTTAAAACTCTGAATATAATGACCCACAAGAGAATTATATAAATGAATGTATATCACAAAAACCTATATCCCATCAACTGAAACAAAACTTTCTATCAGAGGCAAATGTGCTTTATTATTGATCACTGAAATCTACATTAAAATTGTCATATTATATTCTAAGCTTGCTTTGAAGTTTCATGAAGTTGCAAATGTCAACAACTGATATAGTTGGGAAGCTAAAATAAATAACAGGTTATTTCATTTTTTTAATGAAGGTGGCCTTGAACTAGGAAACATTTAGAATGTCTATGAATATGACTCTTCAATGTTCTATCCCAATGCCAGACACTTTTAAGGACACCTGATTTTTGACTTTAAGGGTGGAATCACTGCTACTCTCCATATCACACCACATCCTTCCAATATGCGAATTCTACTGTGAGAGTTTTGTACAATAATGACAGAATCAGATATATTTAGGGGACCAAACCACAAAGCTTAACATTGTATTTTGTCTCTTAAATGGTATTTTATTGATTCTTCTCTATAATTTTTGACTATCTTAAATTGAAGAAATGAGATTACAGAAGTGTGAAGATTTTCCAGCTCTTGGTTGTGAGAAATATTCTGACAGTAATCAGGAGAAGTAGTACTTCATTGCAAATTTATTTTGAAAAGGGGCAGAAAGCTTGGTCTAATTTGTGTGTCTTCAGATCTGTGACACTCTTCTGGATTAATTTTTCTTTCATTTTATTAATTTTCTGAACTCCAATACCAACTCACCTGTAGGAAAACAAGTTGGGTCTCTTGGGCTAAGCATCATGAAGAGATCTGTTGATCCTCTTCCAATAGCAGGAACATATTCTACCTTCCTTTTCTTCATTGAAGAGAGCTGATATATATAGGAGGCAGTAGGATTCCACAAGAGCAAGAGATCTATATTTGACCTGTAGAATTTGTCTTGAATACAGCAGAAGACAAACTAAATTAAAAGTTGATCAATATATATGCACGCTTGTAAACTGAGAAAAAAAAAATCATGCCATCAGTCAGACATACTAGATAAGGAGTACCATTAGTTTGGGGTTTTTTTAGCATAATGTTTTAGTGCACTTAAGAGATCAAATTGCTAAAAGAGAAAAAAATCATAAAGCTGAAATATTCTAAAGTGGGAAACAAATGGACCTTTGAGTAAATTGTAACCATCAAAAGATAAAACTGATGTTTCTGACTCAACATAATATTGTAGGGAGATGGGGAGTATCAAACAAGTTCTCCAAATATTTTTTCCCCAAAGCTCAGTAGTTTTGGCACATTAATTTCATTTTTCTAGTTATAGGTTTATTCTTTGTAAATTCCTATCCATAAAAACCATAAAATTTGGTTGGAAAGAACTGAAAGTTTGGTACGGGTGAAGTAATTAGTTAAATGACAAATGTAGAATCAGAAATCATTGTCCTTTCTATAGTGGGGTTAGTCCAATTTCTGTGAAATGTACTGACCTCTTTTTATCCATTAGTAACATTTATTTAGAGAATCACTGTGATGTCTCACTAAATACCTGGGTGGTCAGTATTTTCAGGCTTCCTGTCTTTTACTGATTATTTTGTCATCAATTCTGTCTCTTCCATTTCCACCAGTGTACGTGGTTACAGGCCGCTTCTCATATTCTTCTGATATGCTGTTTGTGACAAAAATAATTGATTTTATTTTGCACTTATTGCAAAAATTCTATGAGCACCCTTCCCTGCCATATTAAATATCACTTGAAAAACCACATTTCTGACTCAGCCACTATTCTATTTATTGTTTGCATTTATCAGCCTCAGATGCTTGTTCTCCTCTTCCTCCTTTCTGTTAGGAAATTCTCATTCCTCATTTTTCTGAATGCAAGTTTTCATCACTTTCTCTCCCAGAAGTATCCAAAGCATCTCTGACCATCTTTCAGTGATGTATTTTAAAGCATTTCCATCCTTCTTTTTATTAATCTCCTCTTTTTTTTCCACAAGTGTCTGAGAAAAAAAGGACATAACCCCTCTCTCTATTTTTGGTCTCAGAAACATCCAGCTCAGTTTGTGCTTTTAAGCTTTATCCCCTCTCATGCCTGCTATCGTGGTAATTTATTTCAGTACCTTGTAAAGATGCAAATCAATCTTTTTAATCTTTCTCCTATTCCTTAAACAGATCTTCTAATTTGATTCCAATATTGGCTTTTTTAAATTACCTCATAATATAATTCAAAACATTGAAGATCATCCTCCTGGTAACATAAAACAAACACAAATAAAACTCAAAATCCTGTCAAGGTCAGAAAGAAAAACATAGGAATAAATGTAGAAGCTTGTGTGACTCAAATGGGCTTTATTTAATAGTGGTATTGGTCAAAGATGATGACACTAAGCAGCATCTACAGTACTTCTAAACTGAAGTAATATATCTGAGAGAAGCTTTCAAATGCTTGGTTATTTAAGTGCATTTTAAGCCAATGACTTGACTTTGTTCCAGAGGTATTTGCCTGCAATGCTTCCATCCTCTCATCCCTCCCTGGACTCCATTTTCTACTTACTCTTTAATGGTATTTCCTTCAGAGTGAGATCTTTCATTTTCTTTAATGATTTAAAGTCTCTGTTTTGTTTCAGATTGTTGTTGAATTTATTTGTCAAGAGGAAGTAATGACTAAGAATTTCTCAGGCAGTTAGATTCTCCTCCCAGGAATGTATGAGCAGAGCTCTTTCAGTAGCTTTGCAGGATTCCTGGAGTGGGTCTGCAGATGAAAAAGGACGATAAGAGACTGCAGAATCATTAGAATATGAATACTGAAGATTAATCCTGTCCTTTACATCCATAGTGGGTGAGACAGGAAGTGAAGACTGAGGAAACGGGCTCATCATGACATACGGGGGAGAAACTTTAGTAGAGAGGACAGTGAAGAGCTGCAATAGAGTGTCAGGGGAAGCTGTGAAATTTGCCATGAAGGTCTGTAGGAAGAGGTTAGATGAAACACCTGCTGGGAAGTAGACATAGCTATCTTGACTTGGCCATGGAGATGGACTAGATGGCCTGTGATCATTGTTTCCAGCTTGATTTTAATGTGAGTCTATGAAAAGAAGTAGATATCCAAGGTACAATAGACTTAAAGAAAAATATATTATAAATTATATAGGGTTCAAAATAAATCTCCTAAAAGCCATCTTTATTAGGATTTTTGTAAAGTATATAAGCATCCCCTCAAAACATTTAATTTCTTGGGTTTCTTTTAGATAAAGTAGATTTCACTGGTTAACCATAGCGAATATGTGAATAAAAGGAGTAGGAAAAAGATATTTGGCAAACCTGATAAATTTTTGCTTATTGTTAGGTGAATATTATACATTTAACAAAAAAGACTTCTTAAATTGATAGTTTATCTTCAGCAGAGAGAACTAGGACACTTCAAAAGCTGACTAAATAAAGTGACTGTACCTGAGCCATTTCAATGGTTTGTATTTTATGTTGATGTTCAGTATTTTTCACAGCTGAGAAAACTAATCTGATACATTTATTTTCTGACATGAAAGCCTAAATAATGCCAAATATATCACCTGAAATGTGCAGTGATAGATAGAGACAGACAACTTTTCAGAGCTCCATACTGGCTCTTAATTGAAAAATAAGCTTAATTGAAATGCTTAATTGAAAAATAAGCTATCCAACAATTTTCTTCGCTTTCTTTCTCAAACATTAACCATGTGATCAGCTATGTTTTCTTAGTCATTTTAGTTCCATCGAAGCCAAGGGTAACTATGATGGAGATACCTTGTGTCTGCAAAGGGTCTTGTCCTTAAAATCCTGGCAGCTGCATGTACCTCAACAAGGTATGCCTTCTGATGTGAGGTGACTCTTGAGTCTGGGAAACTGCTAACTAAAACAAATGAAAATTGTACGAGAATCAGCTCTTTTTAACAAGATCTTGTGTACCCAGATCCAGGAGTATTTCTTAATGCTTATTAATGCACTGCCTTCTTAGTTATAGAGCAAACAAAATAAATATTGTTCATATAAATATATATTACATATATATTATATGTAATAAGTATTTATAAATATGTATAGCTAAATATATATATATTTACTTGGGAAGAGGTAAAGCATTTTATCGGACAGATTTTTTTTTTTTAGTATGGCTTTAGAATAAGGTAAATAACTTCACAAGTTGGAACAAGTTAATCAAATAAGTATAAAATATTTCATTAAGTCTTCTTTAGCAACAGTTTATAGTTGGAAAAAAAAATAAATTTGAAATTTATAGTTTCTTTTTCTTCCATAAAAGTCCATGTTATGGAGAGACACATCTTCAGATGGATTGTTTAACTTCAATACTAATTAAGAAATTGTAGTGTAGAAGATTGTTAATTAATGCTTACAAGAAATGCAAGAACAATTTAGAAAGTATCTTACTAAATCAGATGCCAAACTGGACTTAATTCAACCCAAAACTTGCTTTATTTCTTTTTAATAATTTTGAGTGCTTGCATGAAAACCAGTGATCACAAATCATTAAAAATGCATTCCTATTTAATGGCAAACTAAATCAATTTTGTTTAACAAATAATGGGTGAGACATCTGTAGGGTCTGAGAAAAGGAAGGTATATCAAATATACTTAAAATCTGCTTCAAAATACTATACTTTACTCCATAGCACTGTTTGCTACTGGGGAGCTTTGCAAAATTCTATTTACTGACACAGCAAGATGAGGAAGGCTTGCCTGATGTTGTATCAGAATGTATTTGTCTGGTTTTTTTGTCTGATTTTTGAGGGGCAAATATAAAACTGCCTGTAACCTTTTCTAGAAGTAGAATTTATACCCAGCTGGCCTAGAAATGTGTGAGAAAATGTTGCAAAATATCTTTATTCTAAAACAGAAGCCCATCTGCAGAGGTGCCTTTCCATCTCAGCCAGTCTGTGATTCTGTATTACAAAACCACATCCTGGGAGTGCATGGTGGAGGATGTCACTAGCCTATTCATCTGTAATAGGGAGCAAGTATGCGCCAAAATACAAAAGATGAGACTATAGATAGAAGTATAGATTATAAAAAAAATAATATTTCTATTAATAGAAATATAAACTGAAAATTTTAAAGGCTAATGTGCAATGAGATTAAGAAAAAATTACTTTGAGTACTTTTTAAGTAGAATTCAAATTGAAAATTACTTTTATTCAGATAATATTTTTAAGTTTTTATTTTGGAATTATTAAGTTATTTTTTGAAAATTTTATTTGCAACATTAGTAGCAGTGGCACTACTATTTTGTTTCGCACATAAAATTCAGCCCCAACTCTAAAGAACCATTGTCTAATAATCACATTTTCTTATGTTACCACTACAACGAGTTGAAAATGACCAACAGCTTAGAAGGGCATACGCATTATGTTGGTTTGGGGTTTTTTAATTGATTATTCAATTGATAATTATTATATGTAATGCCATTCCCAAGGATTCTTACGGTTTATGGGAGTTCTAGGGCTGCAGCCTGGTAAAAGAAATTCTCATATATTTTAGAAAATATGTCTGGTAGTTTTGACTCTAAGTTAGAAGCTGCCTAGCTGCTGCACAGGCTGGCTGTGAGGCTGTCACTTGTGGGCATTGACCTCAGACTTGCCCTCTGCTTTCCCCTCAAGACAGGTTTCTGTACATATGTGAAGTCTAAGTTCAGACGGACCCTGAACCAGCACTAAATAATATTTAATGGCTCTGCTGGGAGAAAAAAATGCATACTGCCCAAGAGCAGAGAATGATAAATTATGAGACATTCTAACAAGAGAAAGCAAAGTAGCTGATACAGTATCCCATCTCTTATGCCTGCATGCTTAATTCTTAGACAATAGATAGCATTAAGTTTCTTGGGGAAATTTGAAAAAAGAGGGGAAAAAAAGCTGGGTAAATATGAATAGCAGAATAGTAAACATTCGATTTTATTTTTGAAAGCTATTTCTCTGTTACAAAACAGATGTTACATTAAGTATTATTTAACTATCTAATAGTAATAACTATTTAATAACTATCTAATAGAATAGTGTTTTATTCAAAAAATTCTCTGCATTTTACTTTGACCTCCTTGCTCATAATATTTCTATGCGTGTCTCAGCAGTGATATACATTTCTCAAGGTAATATGCTTTGTCGAATTCTGAAATGCAGGAAATATCTTGGGTTTGGCAATAATATTTTTTTCTCTTCTGTGATTAAAGTAAGATTTACTGTGATATAAGGCAGAAATTTCATAAGATAGGTCTAAATTTATGTATTTAATTCTATTTTTATGTGTTTAGGTAAAAAATACAATGTTCTAAACCAGAGTGACAAGAATTTCATATTGACTTTTGTGTGAATTCTTGATTGCTTAGCACTTTGGAAAAGAATGGCTTATGCTTTTACCTGTCTGTTCAGATAAATTTCAGATATGAGCCATTTGCTCTCTTTTATGTGAGAAACAATTGTGAAGATGGCTAAATAATGGCTGTGGGTAGTGAAACTGATTAACATTATTCTGAAGTCCACTCAGTAAGCAATTTTCCCCTCTTTTTCAAGGTCTGCAGGTCTGTCTTTCTCTGTGTAATGCTTCTACTTGAGGTGGCTTCCCTGATGCAGTAATTGTTAACAGCTTTGAAGGATTAAAAGAAGAAATATAGTATTTTGAGATAGTGATGTGTTATCTCAGTTAGATACCATATTGCAATGTTGTAGAGCATATTTTTAATTCTGGAAGTTCCAGGAACTTTGCTCTTAAAAACCTCCTGCTTCCTGGCTCTGTTGGGCTCTAGGTCAGAAAGCCCTGAAGTATACAATCCTGAACTTTAACACCTCGTTAATTCTAGATTCTTACCCAAAAATTGTTCTATTTAAGTTTGTGTCCAACATTACCTGTTACCTTGCATACATATGGATATTTTTGTATGTCTATAACAGGTAGGGATTCCTACAGGGAATCTAGGGCCACAATGCCTGTGCTATCCAAACCAGAGAAAAAGGGAATCACTGCCCCAACCAGCATACAATCAAAGTATAAAGAAAGATGCTCAGATGGGACAGAGAGAAAGGCATTTAAGGAAGATATCTTGAAAAAGAAGGGAAGGGTTTTGCAGATGTCTGCGTCTTCTAAATGTGACTGGGAATCTTCTTTGAAAGCCCAATATTGATGTAAATTTAACATTTGAACAGTAGAGTTGACATCTAAAAGAATGGCACTTGAGGTAATGAAGAAAGGCTGCAAAGACCCTCTGAGAGGAAACCAGCCATCTATTTGCTGAGAATTTATACAGCAGGTTAACATAGCCTAAGCAACTTGTTAAAATTGTAAAACTTGTAAAAACTGGATATGGGGAGGCTTTGTTTGATAAGGTCAAAGAAACTTGCTTTCTTGTAAGCATGATCGAAAACAGAGATTTGTTTGACAACAATAACCATGTGGATGGCTTAGACTGTATCTTAGGTATGTATGGGGAGGGGGGAAAGTACAGTGAGATTCAGACATAAACTCCAAAACTTAGACAAGGACATTTGACATGTAAGAATCAGATTTAATGTGACATTGGTAGCACAGACACCGCTAACCTCAGCAGCCCTTAGGCTTGGTTGCTAGCCTTTCATGTGCTGTGTTAAGCAGTCACAGACTGGGATGAATCACTCCACCTAGAAATTGAAAACACTTAGACCAGCAAGGGCAATGGAAGGAAGTCTGAAATAATTGCAACTTGGGTCAATTGGACCACATATAGGAAAAATAGGATGTTTCTGAAAGGAGCTTGGAGACGGAAATAGCTACAGCCGTCCATTCTGCCTGCTTCCAGCAGGGACAATATGTGTTGGAGAGCTTTCATGCTATTCTGAAAAGGTAATTTTCAAAGGTGTGTAAAAGCATTTACTTGCAGTGTGAACACATCTTGACTGTCTGTTGTTCAGGGCATAAGAGCAAAAGTAACCCAAGAGACACTTCATAGAAAAGCTCAGATATCTGTTGCTACAACCTTAGATATTTGCAAGCAGCCTGCCTCCCAAATCCAGAAGGAATGCCTATAAAAGGCAGTATGGACAGGTTCATACAGGAGCGGCTTGTGACAGAATGCACTACAAAATAGTAGTGATGTAACCTGAGAAAAATAGGTAGTAAAATTAAACGGAATCTTAACATTTCATATTGCTGCTGATAAATTTATGTGCTTATATTTCAAAACATGAATCTTAAGATTTGGTATCGTAATATATCACACATTTTCACTGAGGTCCTTTCTTAAGGGACAAAGTCACTAAGGGGACAAGCTGTGTAAGGTACCTATTTGTAGTGTTATGCTTTGGCCATCTGTTATGTATCAGATCATTGTGTTCTCAGTGAAAAGATGCCTGTTGTTCTACACTCTCAGCTGTCTTTAACTGTCTTTTACAGTGGCAACACTTTGAATCTTTATCTTTTTTGGTTTTGGAATATTTTGAAGACCTGCTTTCTGGCTTGCTCCAAGCTCCTGCAGTCAACCTTTAGTTCACCCAAGAACTCCCTCACCACCTAGCCCAGCAGAAAACCTGACTTCACAGCCACATACCTGAAAACCCAGCCCTGATCTTACCCAGCCCAAAACGCTCCCCAGGTAGCACTCAGCTTCCAGCAAGCCTGGCTGCCTGGGAAGGCTGGAGGAGGGAGGGAGCACGCTTACATCTCACTCCCTAGGACGCGTTTACTTAAGGACAATGTTAAGTTCAACTCCCCCATGGGCTTGACAGAAAGCTGAAAATATTTTAGGGAGGAAAAAAAAATTTTTGAGCACGGAAATTAAGAAGAGAGGAAGGGAGAACAAAAATTTTTATAAAGTTTTCATGCCTTTTTTTATGACTTTCCCGAGGCTAAATCCCTGCTGCCATTCTCAGTCTTTCCTACTTCAAGAATTGCTGTTTATAGCAACTATTTCCAATGATGTTATATGTTGTATGACATCACATGTCCAAAAGTAAAAAGCATTTCACCATCCCATTACTTAAAGTATGAGAAATAATTTAAAGTATAAGTGACAAAAGAGGGCCTCCAGCATAATGATTTTATAAACACTCTACAAAATTTTTAATAAGTTTAGTAATTTATTAATACAAATGTCTCTCAATTATTTTTTTAAACATTAGTCCTACAGCATTGAAATATCAAAATATGTTCAGCAAAAGAAATTGCATCTTTTTAGCACATATGAAAGTCAGCTGGTAAAATTTCAGTGTGTAAAAGAAAACTAAAGCAAGCATTCCTCCAGGTTAATGCATCACTACTTTAATGTAAGACAAAAGAGTTTGAGTTGAAGTTACATTTTTACCTAGCACAAATCAAAATTCTTCTTCAAGAAATAAATGAAATATATCAATTAGGTAATAGAACTTACCTGCATTAATGAAGTCAATAGCATGTTTTGAGAACAACTTCAACAGGATCAAGATTTTATCTGTTACAGTAAAAACATACATTCTGATGCAAATTTAAGTCATAGAAAAAAATCAAGAATTTTAAGAGTAATAAATATGGAAAACCAGATAAACAGGCATAAAAAATCAACTCCTACTCAAAATTGCTAAGCCCTGAAAATTCTTCTGTATCTATACTTGTCATTCGCATTTTCTTCAAAAACAAATTAAGATTTGTTTGATGTCATTTCCACTTATGAATATTAAGTCCCCAATTTGTTTTTGCCTCATAATCAATGTAACACAATAATTTCTAAGCTTCTTAATTGTGCATGTTCCCTCAGACTTAAATGTTCTTCAGTTCCCTAGAGCCACGACCTGCATGTTATATTGATCTCTTCTCTGACAATGTTCATTGTTCATATACTGAAGACTTGCTTTTTATAGCTGGATATTCTTGTCTTTATGCAGTGAACTTTTTTCCCTTGTTGTGCCCTCTCTCAAGCGCATTGAAAAGTGGTTTTAAAAAATGAAGTTCCCTATTTTGGCTTCTCATTGTAAGCTTGTTTATACAAATGCATCTAGGTTGTATATGTGACGCCTGCAGAAACATTATTCAGGTCTCAGAGTCTGGTAGGAAATGGTGCCCTATCTTTAGCCACACTAATCAGTCAAGAAGAGTAACGTGCTGAAAAATGCTTCTTTGCATTTTTTCTCAGCTGGTTGTATTGTAAATTGATACCTGACCCTGGGAGTTTGAGTGGCTAAAGATTTCTCTCATCTAGTAGGGCTAGATCTAGCTTTCAAGCTAGGTCTGCTATTAGCAGAGTAAAGACTTACAGGACAAAGATTACTAATCTTATCATTTATCTTCAAATTATTTAAGATACTGTCCTGGCCCACCCACTGCCAAAATAGCAAAAGAGATTATAACTCAGTAACATAAAGTAAAAGTTAGTAGTCAGAAAAGCTTTCCAAAACACTTTAACCTCTGTTACAACTTTAAAATTATAATTTAGGACAGCAAGAAGCTGTTCAAATCACAAATGCAAGAGTACTTTAAGTCACTAAAAAGGTGTATTTTGAATGAGCAGAATAGCTGAAAGTATTTTAATCGCTAATCACAACTTCATTAAAATGGGTAAACTGTCATTTCCCCCGCAGAAAAGCAGAGGCTGAAAGAGATGTGGTTTGCCATTAGTCAGATCTGCCATTATTTGCTGCAGTCTCCCCTATACCGTGTCGCTGCTCCTATTTGAGTTCTCATCCTACAGGTGGACTCACCTGATACAGACCTTGTAATCTATTGGTTTCAAATCAAGAATGAATGCAAGATAGAAACCTTTAAAAATTTTATATTTTTTTAATACTTCATTATTTTCATTAGCATAGTTTAACTGCACATGTGATGTGCACTAAATTATATTTATAGGAACTGCAGATCTTTCATTTTTATATTCATATTTATATATATTAATCTACATATATATGCCTCTTTCATTTTTATATTTCTGTCCCTATATTTGAGAATGGTTTCTTTGCAAAATTATCACTGTGTACTACGATTATATTTTTAACTACTTTATTTGATAAACTAAATGTAGTCTGCTTTTTAGCAGATGATCTGGTCTTCGGGAAAGTACCAGCATTGGCTCAGAATTTGAGTGTGTGTGAGTTGCTGCAAAATTTGTTATAATTTATGCTAGCTTTAAGTATATATCTATATTTCAGAAATTTTGGATTAATTGTTTTCTACTTTTAAATATCACATTATCCAGTGGTATTCCCTTAGTTCTGCTAATTTTTAACTTTGTTGTCACCTGCAATATACATTCTGTCTGTTTTCTCAGAATACTTAATAGCATTAAGTTCATAAATTTTTAAATGTTCTGGGCTGCTGAACATTTAAATTCTCTGCACATAATATATTCTTATTTATTTTAAAGAAGCACATTTCTCTATTTTCTTCAGAAAAAAATCACTCACTTCAGAAATATCACTAGATTTCATTGTCTATAATTTTTAAACTTCTAGCTTTTGACTGGATTATTTATTATCTCTTTGCATTCCTATATTTTAAAAAGTCAAGTTTACATCCTGAACATACATTGTAGAGTTAGAATATAAAATATTAAATGACTGGAAACTCACCAGCACCTCAAAAGAAAGAAAAAGGTGAAATCTTTTCTTTTAAATAAAAGTCAGAGTGGCTAACAGTCTTCATTCGGTGGCTTTCAAACCACTCCAGAAATACTAATTCCCAAGCTCTGCCTTTCTTTGCAAATCTGAAGCTTTTTACAATAAGGCATTGCTCAAAGGGTGTGGCAGAGGCAGCAGATGCTGTTGCTGATTCTTGTAGTTAACCATTTAATAGCAAAAGCTATTTCATTGCTTCTAGGAATTTTAAAGATTTTTTTCTTCTCCTTTATGCAATTGAAAATATCATGTAGGACCTTTTTAGATCTCAAAACAAGCTAAACATTGGAGGGAATAAACGAGTGTGGAATCTTTTATACACAAAGCCCAGTTCAGCTGGATCTCTTAAATCCAACTATGATCATTTGGAATTATGCATTACAGTTTATTATTCTGAGACACCTACTTCTTTTTATGCCTAAACCTTTATAATTACTAATATTGTTTTAATTCATGCTTTCTGGTCTAAGATGTTCTACACAAAATGCTCTTACAATTTATGATGTATCTATGTGAAACCTTAGGTGGACACTGGTGTTCACCAAGACTATTGATCTGAACTTTGGCTTCTTGCAAATCCCTAGATATCTTCTGGCAGTACATGTATGACCTTACCTCTGCCCAGCATCATCTGTGTGGATTATCACAAGGGCAAATATGGATGGATGGATGGATGGATGGAGAAAATAAATATGCCTGCAGCCCACGCATGCATAAAGTCAACACACCTTTTAATGTCATCTAGATTTGACTCACTTTTAGCAATTCTTTCTGTAAGCTTGCCAGCTAGGATTACAGTTGCCATGTTTGTGAATGGGAGACAACCAACAAAACTCATTCTGGTAAGCAGTATGACTAAGCAGCAATTTAGTGGGGGGATGGGGATGACCAGGTCTCCAGGAGTTAGGAGTAATAAAAGCAAGAGGTTCTCCTTGACCATTTTGAGAAAATCTTTGTGTGTGAGACAGCTTAAATGACAGGCCAAACCTCAAAGATCAAGCTAAGGATTACTGGGAAATTCAAAGAAGTAGTAATGGAGAAATGCTTTAGTACTTTTATTTTTGGTTCTATCTCTTTTACTCTCTTAAGAGTAAAGTATAAATGTATCAAGGACTTCTGCAAAGTCTCTGTGACACTTGCTTCAAATGCTGCTTTTCTCAATCACATGCTTCAGCTGCAGCTTTTCCAAGTGGTGAGCTGCACACCACTGTCAGAAGTATGAAGCTTTGGGATGAATCTGTTAAGACACGATGATTGTGGGAACATGCATTGGTGCTGGGATATTAGGATGGCTGCTGAACCATTTTTATGAAAGTTAGTCTTTGCCTACGAGGTGCGTCAGAGAGAGTTATCAAGGCAACATGTAACCCAAGGGGAGTACATCATCTCAATTGCAAAAGGCAGAAATACAGAAAATACAGAAACTAACTGTAACATGCTTGCATACTTGAAGTACTAGCAGCAATAATTCATGGATATTAGTGCAAATTACTTTATCTAATATTCGACAGAGTACAGTAACTGTGCAGCTACACAAGGTGCCAGGCTTGAGCACTGTCAGGTCTCAAGACTACTGTCATGGATAGCCATGCCAGGACACAAAATTGAGACATGGTGGCCTCATTGATGTCCACTTAATGAAAATTTGCATAAAGTGACATTAGACTAACACGGTTAATTCCCATTTTGTTGAAAATCAGTGCAAAGCTAACCAGATAATAGTTGAGAGTTGTTTGTTTCTTTTTGAACAGGTCTGGGTTTTGGAAGAAGTTTCTTTACAGCAGTGATGTGACTCTTTATTCATTATAATAAGTTTTGAGAGCTATCTGTATATATAAAATAGTTTATGAAGTTAAAGTTGTATCTGCAAAACAGATATTAATGCTACTGTAAAGAGAAATTGTTTATCTCCTAGTAATAAGCCGTTTCTCATATATTAGCAAGTTCTTAATAAGTTAGAAGCAGCCTATTAAGAAAAAGCAGAATCCTCTTACTGTTGGTAGAAATGATTGCTTGTTTATGGGTTCAGAATCACAAAACTGCAGAGGGACGAGTCAGGAGAACTGTAGATGTGTGGCTTTAGCAGGATCAGAAGTGACCAGTAAAAAGTATACATTGCCTTGCCCACATAAACAGCAATACAAATGCCATGTGTTTACAGGCATGTGTTATGTTAGATTTGTTGTGTTACATCTTACATGACATTAGCATGTAATCATGTAGCTGTTGTCTCCACATCCACTTTCTTGACTCAGGTGAACCTCAAGAGTTAAATCATTGCTTGCTGTTCTGTCTGTTTTCAAGAAAAATACACACATAACTAAAACTGTCAGAAAGCTTTGAAAATTACTATTACATCTTTAAAGCTTTTGGTTATGATGTCAAACTGGCCCTTTCATTGACCACATGCAACAGAAAATACTAGAAATCTGTTAATGGAGTTAAGCAACCCAAAAAGGTCTCAAGAGTGGAGTGTGGAGATGCCTTTCAGTTTGTTAGCTCTGCATATTGGACATCATTCCAGTGTATAGAGCAATCTGCTTTCCATCCTCTTTTATTTCTTTTTTCCCAAGTGTAGTAATATGCCAAAACCAGAACTTAAATCAATTTTACTTCAATGTAAAATGAATTAGTAGCATTATATAATTTGCACTGCATAGCCTACATTGCTTTGGGCTGTTTCTTTTTTTTAACTGGAAGAAGGTGCTATTATGTTTGCTAAGGTAAATGGAAACAGATGTTTCAGACATTGCTTGAGAAAATTAATCTTGAATTAGTAATGTAAATTGCCAATAGAAGGGATCCCAGCTTTGATCAAATGAATGAAAGCAGAAAGATTGCTATTCTGTACTGCAGTCATTTGCTGCACAAGACACACTGCAGGAACACAATAAGTATGGAATTCATTCAGCTTGGTAGCCATCCAGTAGTTCTAACCTATTAAATGTATTTGCTCAGATGAAGTAGTAATGCAGATGCATTGTGACTTGTCCCATTAAAATTGTTTTTTTTCTTTCTGTGAAACTGCATATCTAATTTTGTTTTTTCAGCTTTCTAAAATAGAAATGATCTGGTTGCATTTAATGGAATTAAGCTAGAAAAGCAGTAAGCAGAAGCAAGCTGTGTATATTTAATCTGAAGCAAAGCATTTTAGCTGTATTTTGGTTTAGAGATACATTAGTTAAATTTTAAAATGTAATGAGAGTAACAATCTCAAAATGCATACATATATATAACTAATACTGATGAATGAAGTGCTGTGTCCACATTATGTGGTCTTATGATTTTCTCCAACCAAGAAACAGATAGAAATAAAAATCTAGGTATTAGGGTGGAAAAAGGCTGCTGCTACACAAAAGTCTGCTTGGACTGCAGCAGACAACAGTTCTTAGTACAGGTAGTTCACAGGGAGCATTCTTGTTTGCCCAAGATAGGTGTTTTGCTTGGTCAGTTATTTTGTTTGGGGAGGGCTGGCTTGTTTTATTTTATTTTATTTTTCAAAGCTGAGGCTTGTATTTCCTTTCTGAATTGAAGAAATTAATTGGGAGTGAAAACTAGAACTAAACCCTCTTTTCCTAATTTTTCTGTTCCTGTTTTTTTTTCTTCTCAGCTATAAATATGCTTCCAGCAGTTTGCAGCTAACCTTTCTCAAGTGAGTTTATTAGATATAATAGAGAAATAGCTCTAGGACCAGGGATCAGAAGCCATGATTGCTTTCCTAAATGAAGGCTTACCATTAGAATGCCAAGTTCTTGTTTTCTTACGGGCTTTCTTTCTATCCCATTAATCTTGATTCATTCCTGTGTAGTGATGGCAGAGCACTGCAAAAAGAGATCAGATGGTGTGTTGCCTGTGGTAGTGTAAGAGTTTTGCTGATTGATGGGAAATGTGACTTCAAATTCCCTGGAGCTGATGAGAGAGTTTAGCATAGATACTCATGAAATGAGATGTAAGCTAAGCAATTATACAACAGTGTGGATATCGTAGACATTAGCTATATTTCCTCTCTCTGGCTGTTCAGTTTTCTGGCTGTTGGGCAGCCTAGGCTGGGGCACTAAACTGCCTTCTTAAATCACATAGCTATGCATGTTTGTTTGCAACTTCATGGCAAACCAAATAGTCATCCTTCTGAGACTCTTTCCCTGTGCCAATAACCTTGTTTATGTATTTAAAATTAATATGCATTAAATAAATATAGTTAGACAAGTCCACGTAATCTAATGCAAGCAAGTCCTTCTGCCTGGATCTGCATTACCTATGCCAAGAGGGAACATCAAGAAGATAACGCAAAAAGATATGGGAGAGTTATTATCAGTTTGGTAATATGCATTTTTCCCTTATAAAGTTGTCCATGAGAATTAAATTTAATTTTATATATGAGCCAGAGAAGGGAGTCATAAAAGATGCAGAGTCCCATTATTCTAACCTGATTTCTGTTCTTCTGTCAAGTGTGTTGCTTTGGATATCCTACCTACGTTTGCTACCTGTAGTAGCCCTGAAATAGAAAGAAATAGACCAGATAAAAGCTTGGTTCTGTGAAGAAAGGAACAGGAGTTTCTTCTTAGCTAAGGTATCACAAAACTGCAGTAGTTGGTCATAATATATTTCCTCTCCTCCCACAAATCCACACTTTGAGGATTGTAATTTATATATAAGACAAGATTCATAGTGAGTAGTTGATAAATCAAAAATAAGGAGAAGCTGTGCCTATAAATAATGAGAAGTAGTATAATAGAGAGATTTTGGCTCCCTGAGTTTATGTGTAGATTCACTGATTTATCTTCCATTTTATTTTAGGTGTGGTCTGTTAGTTGTGCTTTGAATCGGCCAGGTGGCATTCCCTGTGTATATCACTGATATCCTCACTAATACCTAATTAGTCTCTTTATAAAATTGAAGTTACCAATGTTACATCATTGCATCTAGAGCACTTCAAAATATTAATGCTACTGTTTACTATAGGTTTTTCAAAATAGTAAGATAAATGATTTTTAGAGAACTGATTTGTTAGTTTATGCCAAAAGCAAAAATATAATGTGTCACAGGGCAAGGGCAAAATGAAGGGCAAAAATTAAATTCTGCTTACTCTAGCAGAATTCTCTTGCCTGAGTTTTCCCTTAGCAATCATTTTCACAATGCTGGAAAGTACAAGGAAACAACAATCTGTACAGGAGGGTGCCTTCCTGAAATTAAAAGGGGGATTAACCAGGCACTGAAAACAGTTCAGTTTCATTTGCTAATTTCTTAGTATTTGTTTAGATTTAGTGTCACTTTTATTTTATATTAATGGTGAGAGATGATTTATGTCTTATAGCACTAAGTGTAACAAATCACATTTTGTGATGTATATAATGAAGAGTCCTGTGAGTCATTAATTCTGCACGTAGTAGTGCAAAAGAATGTCCAGTGTATTTGTTGAAAGATTCATGTGCATTCCCTTTTGCAATCATCTTTCCACTTCATTCATATCCAGCAAACTAGAGCTCCGCTATCTCAGATTGCATCATGTAGTTGTGTATAAATCCAGTCTCAATGGTCTTTCACCCAGTTGAGAAATTGGAGAATAAAAAAATAAATAAAAAAAAGTGAGGCAGGGGAGGCCATAAGCATTAATTCACCACTACTTTCAATGTATGCAAAATTTTACCTTCAAAAGTAAAGAACATGAATTATTCTCTAGTTATTCTCTGGAGCATATTCTCTAGTTCAGACCTGCCACAGGATTATCTCTGTGTGACATGGCTAGGTCAAAAGAAGAGCAAAACTACTCTTCTGGTCTATTCGCTGTCTCTGTATGTTAGAAGTGTATTCACAGCACTCAGCACCTGCAGTCTTAGCCATAGAAGAAACCAAACGTCTGTGTTCTAGAAAACATGGCCTATGGCACATTGCTATATGGCAAATCTGAGAAGCTGCAGCTTTTTTAAGTTAGTCATATTGCTATGCTAATTGAGTTAAATTAAATGCTGACTAACGTTAAAAGTTGATGAGAATCTTGGCACCTAAGGATGGAGGGAGAAGCAGGAAAGCGATTTTCTTTTTAGAGATCAGGTTTGATATCAGCATTTGGATATAAAGGTGATCATGGAAGGCTTTGTTATAGGTGTTTCTGTAGGTGAAAGTACAAAGCTGAACCAGAGAAGTGTTGTTGGAACTGGTCTGCTAGGATCAAATTTCTAGCACTTAGGATCCAGTGGAACTTTAACATCTCAACATTCGTTATATTCTGTGGCAAAGAGAAGGCAAATTGTAATTCATGGGTATTGTCACAGAAGATCAAATGTCAAAGCATGTTACAGGTTTAGGTTGAAGCGTATGGATAATATAAAGTTTAGGTATTTGCAGTATGGTAATTCTACATGTATGCTAAGGTCCTCCTGTGGATATTTGACAGCTTGAGTTATTCTCTAAGAATGTGTAAATGTGTAGACATACAACTACTCAAGTAGTTGTACTCAAGTAGATAGGTAGATCCTATCTATCAAGGAAATGCTGAACCAATTTCATGTGTATTGCCCAATGGTCAGTGTATTCATAGCTAATCCACTGTAGTTCTGGATGCTTCAGACTGAATATACATGGGCAGATCAACTGTGCCTTGTGCAATTCCACAGAGGGAGCTGAATAACTTCAGACTTCTTCTGCCTGTGGTTTACACACAGTCCATTCACACAAAGTGTATTGAGTGTGCTCTGGAGTTACATGGTTTCCAATGTATACTACAAAGTATTTATGAATTTTTTTGCCTGGGAAATTTCTGAAGAAACAGAATGATTCTATTCTCAAATATTCTGAGTACTTATTTTGCAAAATTTGAAATGTTTTGCCTACCTATACACTGCTCATAAGCAAGTCACTCAAACACAATTGGAGATGATGAAGGAAAAAAAAAATTGTTCACCCCAGGAGAGTAGAAAAGAATTTAGTAATCTGTATTGTGTGTTCTTATATTTTTTTCCTCTGTTGAATAACCATTGCTATCCTAAAGGAAAAAAAGTCCATTTGGATCGTGTAGTTATTAAATTAATATTTAATAAATCAGTTTATAGAAATCAGAAGGATATCAGGTAATTAACTGGCCTGGTATCAATTGTTAACCATTCCCTACACAGATAAATGATAATAAATTCATTAACTATAATAAAGGAAATACAAACCTTTCTTTTAACCACTGTGATATGATGGATGAAAGTGATTTGGGATTAAAAACATACTGCATTCTGTAGGTATGTGATATTGACTTTAAATGGGTAGAAGACCTCTATTTGCAATTCTGAAAACTTATAATCATGGAAATGCATGAAGAAAAGGAAAAATGTATCTGGAATATCATCCTTTAATCTGCTAAATAGAGGATAAGAAGTACTTAATCTTCATAAAGTCTCCTGAAATATTTTGTTGAGCCTGCATATATTTAGATACATTGAAAGGTATGTATCTGGCTAGCTCCTTGTATATTTGAACAGACTTGAGAACATTCTGGGATTAATTATACAAAAATAATGTTCTTTTCAACAGGAAAAAATAGAGGTATAATTAGAAAAGCCCACAGCATTTGCTGGTTTTAAGATCAGTATCTAAACACAGCAGCTGAATCAAATATTTTTGCAATGTTAACTAATGAAGTAGCTTGCTTCTGTGCGCCTGCAGGCAAATCCTGATGGATTGCCTCCTTGTTCTGCATGCCAGTTCAGGACACTCAGCTGAGCTAAAGGTGATCCTGACAGAGCACCATAGGGTTTAAGAGCTCCTCTTTGCTGACCGCTCACCGGCTGTCCATTTCCTTCCTCTTCAAAACATGAGATTGCCCTTGCTACTGTCCAGCACCTCCCTCCTGCTGTGCCTTGACTCTTTTGCCTTGCCATGCCACTATGGCAGGGAACACTGAGTGCTGTGTACTGTGGGATTTCGGACAATGAAGGGAGTTTTCAAAGGAAAAATGGCAAAGGGGAAAACCAGCCTCCTGGTTCTCACAAGGAGGAGGAGAGGAAAAGGCAGAGATGGCTGTGTAGCCTCATTTGCTGGTGCCCATGGGGATTATACCTGTGCTGAGAGAGAGAGAGAAGGGACAGAAGAGAAGGTCTTCATCCCTGCCTTTTCCAAATAAGCAGAACAGAAAAAAGAGCCTGACCATCTCTCTTGAGTCTCTGTATCTCCCTAAAGCCCACAGAGCAAGTAGGATCCACCTACAGCTATGGCTCCCATATGTTTGAATCGTGGCTTTGTATGAGAACTGTTTCCCAAATTATGCTGTCACATATGGGGATCAGTTTAGAGATCCGCAAGGATTGTGGTGTGGCTAGTAGTTTCTTCTCCTTCTTTCCCAGTATACATGAGGATGCTGTGATTGAAACTGTGAGTTTATAACTGTTCAGTAGTTAAGAGACTGAAGAGACAATTCCAAAAAGTAAACAGAACCATGAAATGGCAAGCTGTGGAATGTCTGGAGGGTGCTCTCTGTATGGAGGAAGAGAAAATTTTAAGTTCTTGTTGGTTGAGGTACACTTTCTTATATCCTTTTTCTCCCTAATGGGGAGAAAATAGGATTTTTCCAGTTCCGTTTAGGGTTGAGAAGAGAAAGACTCAGAGAACTGGCTTTGGCATGAGTCTGCACTCTGCGTGGGTCAATACTGTGTTTTGGTAGGAGATTAGTTCCCTTTAATTTTTTACAGTGAGAGGTCTGCCACCTTGAATCTTTAGAAGTAATTCCTTATTTTATCCACCATATTCCACTACTCAATACATACGTGTGCCTAAGATGTTTGTGCTCATCCTGGCACTAATGCTCTAGAGGATTTGGGGTTTTATTACTTCATATATCTTAGTGACCTTCTCTTTCATTTCCCAGCTATATTTTTCTTTCTTCTCCCTTTATTTCTCATCTAATTTCTTATTCTCCTTATTGACTTTTCCTTAATAGAAATTTTAACCCTATTATATTTGCTTCTCCTCCTGCTCCTTTCCCAGTATTCTATTCTTCTACCTACTCTTCTATTTTTCTTTGTTTTCATCGCTGCATTTTTATACTGCTAATCTTCCAATCTTGCTTTTTTTTTTTCTTTCCATGTTCTTCACTTTCTCCCCTAATTCTTTCTACATTAGTTTATGTTCTCCTCCTGTTACCATTTTTTGCTATACTTTCCTCATCTTTTTCAACTTCTTTCCATAATTCTTCGTGGGTTTTGTCATGTTTTCATTTGTTTTAATATGTTTTCCCCTAACCAACTCTTGTATTCTTACTTCTTTGTCATTCCATATCTCTAGTCTATTTCTATAAGTACTGACCTTCATTGACCCTTAAGTCTCCTGAAAGGCTGACTGATCATTTCACAAGAATCCCAGCAATGGATGGAGATTGCAAATATGTGTTTACATTCAGGCATGAGGGATACATGTGCCATTGTGTGCCCAAATACACATTTCATCTGTATGTCTGATGGCATCAGAAAATTATTCTGATGATGTGGCATGAAAGATGCCAGATCTGTAGTTTTAACTGGACTACCTTTTTATTTTTATTAGGGGGTGGGTGTGGGTGGAGGGGGTATATTTTTTCAGTTGTAATATATAAATAAATAAGTATATTAGAATTTTTACAGAATTATCCAGTTACAGCTATTGTAACTATAAAGAACCAGATATATATTAACAATTAAATTGAAATAAAAATAGGAAATTGGTCTTTTTATTGTGAGGAATGATTCCTTGTACAAAAACTTAATTGGAACCAATACTTTACCATCTCATAATACAGAGAGTTGATTTTGATTTGCTTAGTAGAAATTTTGATTCTACAGTGCATGTTTTCTGATACTCTTGCTGAACTCAGTGGAAATTTCTGCATTAGGGCTGATGGACTGTGCTATTTATAGTTACCAATATAATCCTGATTGATTCCAGAAGAGTGTGAGGTGATTTTAAGATAATTAGAGTTATGAGGAAAGAATGTGTCTGATTGTTCTTAAGTATTGTGCTTTTGCTTATTTGCAATAAACAGAATTGAGAGTAAGTAGAATTGAGAAATTATTGCAGTTTATATAACTAGCATAAGAACCACACAAGTGCCTCTTACAAAGGTCATATCACCAACTACAAAGCATTTAAAAATAAATAACTTATCTTTCTTATTCTTTGTTTCTTGTTGATTTTAACATGTTTGTTTAAATTTTATTTTCTGCTTTCTTTTAGTATTTTCCTATGCAGAAGAATAAATGGTAATTAAAATGTGCAGGATGAAAAGATGGAGCAGTCAGTGCTTGTACCACCAGGACCAGACAGCTTCCAATATTTCACTAGAGAGTCTCTTGCAGCTATTGAACAACGCATTGCTGCAGAAAAAGCTAAGAGTTCTAAACAAGATCGTAAAGACAACGATGATGAAAATGGGCCAAAGCCAAACAGTGATTTGGAGGCAGGAAAAACACTTCCGTTTATATATGGCGACATACCTCCAGGAATGGTGTCTGAGCCCTTGGAAGACATGGACCCATACTACATCAATAAAAAAGTGAGTCCAATATCAGTTCTGTTCATATGCCACCATTTGGAGTGCTTAATTATTTCATTTCTGTGCAGGCCTATACCTTGCTACTTCAGTCTGATAATTTACAGCTATGTGGAAAAATGTCAATCTAGTAATATGGAAACCATTGAGTATTAAGAAAAGGTCTAGGTGTACAACAAGAGCAAAAAATGTTTGATGCCCATAATACATATGTATTCTACCTTGAGCAAGTTAGTAAATAAATATTTTATACCTTGTAGTTATAAAAAGTTAATTTATCTAATGCATGTTTTAAGAACACGTTTACCTTGGCACACTGGTCCTCCTGCTTTACATAAGGGGAATTTTGCAGTAACATTTTTAGAATTAAAGTAATAAAATTGGCAATAAAGGTAATATTAAGACAGATTGTATAATATAATTGTACAATGGATGTAGCAGTGTAAAATTCTAGGCTTCTATTCGCTGCTCTCTCAATCATTAGCAAAGTGCCTACTGTCCTCTGTGGTACAGGACAGAACCCATCATCCTTAATGGTTACTAACATTTCATCCTTTTCTTTTAATTTGCATCAACTTTATTCCTTTGATATAACTGAATATATATCTAAGGAACAATTACATTGAAACTGAAATATAGTATCATTCTGTGTTGTCTTTGATGATAAACAATATATGATACCTGTATAAATGTGTCTACATAATAGATTACATATCTTGCAAACTTGAAAAATGTGAAGATATCTTGAAACTGAGTACACCAACATGCCACACTTCCTCTGAAATTCTTCAGATTTAAAACTGACAGCATGAACCAGTGCATAGCCCATGTTGTTCTCAGAAATCTGCTTTGATAGCAATTTCTTAGGAAATATAGAATCAATAGAGAAACATAGTGGTAAGCAGAAACTATCATAAAGAGAGTGTAAAACTGAATTAAAAGCTTCTGATAGAACTGGCCTTGAACAACCCTAGAATCCTCTCAGGCTGATTCTGTTGCACGGCCCGTATACAACAGAAAAGGGTTACGGTTTATGTTGATAGCCGATAGCTAGCTTGGGTGATACCTTAATTATTAGATCCTGTGATTATGAAAACTCTATAAATATCAAGACAGGAGTTATTTTGATTTTCATAAAGTGCTGTGTTCTAAGTGTCTGGCTTGCTAAATGTCATGTGATTTATGAGTCCTATTTTGACAAGAGAGAAAATACTATGTGAAAGAAAAATATTTTTATCTTTATTATTTGATGCCTCTGAAAGAGCCTTTTGCCATCCACAGTGGCAGTGTATGAAGTGTATGAAGATTTATCTTTAAAACACAGTTCTACTTTTACAAAGATAAAAGATGTGTTTCTATAAAAGCAGCAGAACTTGTAGAGTTCTGTATTAATTGTGTCTGTTTATAATACAAATTCATATATAATTATATCCCTACATGCCCACAGGTCATCCTGTGTCAAATTCATCTGTCTTGTATGTCTTGAAGTGAAAAGAGATGCATGATAGGTATGACCTACAAGTACACTGGTTGAGCTCTTAGAAATGGAAGACCCTTTCAGTCCATTCACAGATGGAACAGAAAACTCATTACCTCAGCCGGGTCTGACTACAGAGTTGCAAGAAATGGGGTGAAACCAGCCAAACATATTCACCCAAGTTTCTGTAGTATTTGAAAGGAGGAATCTTTTTAGTTGCATTCTAAATAACTTCTATGGAAGTCATGTACTCGCTGGGATTCTCTTCTTTGTGCTGAAGTCCACACATCCTCTCTATGCATGTGCTTTAGCCTCCTACGGGACAGAAATAGAAACAGCCCTGTCAGTCAATGACATCAATTTCTCACATGCTATAATTCTCTCAATTTTTGCTTCCTTCCATAAAATGAAAATAGACTTTCCTAATAGAAATCCCAACATTCATTTCAATTTTACATCAGTAATTTGACTTTAAAATATCTAAATTCATAGCTTTCATTATCTACCTGTCTATGAATTCGAGAAAGGCTTTTATCTTGTTTCACTTGTATTTTGAGAGCATTGGTAGCAGTTGATGCTCCAGAAACTCTCAGAAGGAGAAGCAGTTTGAGAAAAGGGTGAAGCAGAAGGGAACATCTGCAGGAAGAAGCAAAGACCACTAATGCTCAGTGCATTCACCCCTATGCCATTTAACGTTTCAGCTTTCTCTTTACACCTCTCTGAATTCCACCTTGTAAAGCCAAGGAGTCAATTGGTACACTCTGTCCCAACGCAATGATCTGACAACTACTGCATGAGAGATTTTGTATTTCTGCCTGGGGAAGCATCTATCTGAAATTATATTTATCTAATGAAAAACACTAGAATGAAGAAAAATACATATTTGCAAGGAAGGGTTAGGACAAGTGTATGGATTTCCAGATGCCACTGTTCCTTCAGACCTCTATTAAGATCTCTGCATAAACTATACCTCTTTTATTGACAGAAACTATATCAGTTTGGCTTCCAAAATTTCAAATAGGCAATTAAAGAAAGTTACCTACAGCACTGATCAAATGATATCAATGAACATGATCAGTGTTTATTCAGGAGACCTGTACAAGATTTTTAGCAATATCTTTTTTTTTTTTCCAAATTTGAGTCATGAGTGAAATCGTCCATTGTTTGCCACATATGCAAGTATTGCATCCCACTTGCAGGGTTTTTCTTTCCTATTTTTGTAGCAAGATTGAACAAGTTCACTGTATTTTTGCATGCATTGAATGTAGAAACATTCAATATGTTTTATATTTCATCTTTGGGACTTTTTTTCTAAGCCATAGGTTTGTGAATGCCATGATTTAATACTGAATATCACTGAATATCACTGAAATTTTTGGAGTTGGAAGGGACCATAGAGATCATCTAGTCCAACTCCCCTGCCAATGCAGGACCACCCAGAGCATGTCAGAGCATGCCTCTCAGGACTGCATCCAG
>BJBW01003008.1:0-15145 GCA_004320125.1 Scolopax mira
ACAAAGGCTGTCAACGACAGAACTAGGGCTAATGGGAGAAGAGCAGATTTAGATTAGACATTAGGAACAAGTTCTTTCCAATGAGGGTGGTGGAGCACTGGAACAGGTTGCCCAGGGAAGTGGTTGAGGCCCCTTCCCTGGAGAAATTCAAGGTGAGGCTCGACGAGGCCCTGGGCAACCTGGTCTAGTTGGAGGTGTTCCTGTGACTGCAGGGGGGTCAGACTAGATGACCTTTGAAGGTCCCTTCCAGCCCAGATGATTGTATGATTCTATGATTCTAAGTTAATCATAGTAGAGTAGTGGGGCTCTCTGCTGCATGGTTACAGTACTCTCTAGTACTTATAGGTTATAAATAATCTATAACGTATAAATTTATTCTCATCCTAAATATTTAATACTTTGTTCTGTTGTTGTGATTCAGATTCAAAGCCTTTCTGATCAAATATTTCTGAATCAATAAGACTTACCATTAAAAATTATTACATGTAGCTAGCATCAGACATTCAGGTCATTGAAAACTTTGAGGAATTTATTTTTTCCTCACCTAAATCATTCCTGCTTTGCTAGGAATTGCTTTCATTTAAAAAATAACACCAAAACCAAAATACCAACGAAACCAAACCCAAAACAACAAACAAAAAACCCAACATAAAAACAAACAAACAAAAACCGTACCTAACACTAAACAAAATCCAGAAGAACTGAACTGGAATGTCCTTCTTGGTCTGAGAAAAGCGAGCAAAGCAGAGCCCTTGGGGTCCCTCCAAAGAGAATTAACTGACTTTGTGGGATGCATGTGGAAGCGGATACTTCCAGCCTGGCTTTCTTCAGTTGAAGTTTTGCATGTAGATTAGGGGATAGTGCTGCTTCTGGTAGTATCACACGCTTCAGTACTCTGTTCACCAAAAAAAAGTATAATTTGGAATCAAACAAGTGTTAGATGCAAGGAGCGTGATTTTTCTCTTGTTCATTTTCTGCAGAAATTCAGGGATCTTGACATAGGGAATTTCTTCAAGGCATTGGGCAGGCAAGGAATCATCTGGACCAAGTATCTTTATTTGCTATTTCCAAAAATGATAGTAGGGATCAGATATGTATATAATTTTGATTTTCCAGAAACCAAAGTCAATATAGCAGTTCCATCTTTACACATAATGTTATATATTTTCTAGCCAGTAAAGGAATGTAGAATCAAGTAGAATTACTTAAGATATAAAAGTTAGAAATACTGTCATTTAATTCAAATACAGAATTTTATAGGATAAAAAACACGGTAACTAAATTAGCTCTCAAGTCTGTCATAAGAAAGAAAGCATAGATCAGATACAGTTAATCACTATAATTAGCTAGTTTACCTTTATATCTCTAATTAGCTATGGATCATAAGGCCCTCTTTATTTTCCTTTATCTTTTTTAAAAGTAGAATATAATTCCTATTGTGAATGTCAGATTGGTTGTGTTCTCTGTGACAATGGAATTAACTTGCTTGTCCGAATGGCGAATCTATTATTTCAGTATGTACTCACAGAGTAGTTAGAAATTCAGAATGAGCTAAAAATAAATGCTTCCTGTATGAGATAATTTCATTTCATGAACTTGTGTCAATTTTTAATAGTGTTAATAAAACTTTTTTCTTAAGTGTGTCTCGTCACAAAGAGTACGAGCAAACTCTTACAAAAAAAAGAAGAAAAGTCATTTGAAATCTTTTACACTTTATGAAAGGGAAACTGGCAATTTATGATTCATTTAACAGACGAAGTTAGTACCTCTGGGTTCAGCTGCACCACCAGTATTTGACTGTAGAACGATTGCTTTGTCGGGACTTACCATGATGTTGTTGTTATTGATGGTCCTCAATTGCAAGTTGAAATGCTTAAAATTCAGTGGAAAAATTTCAAGGTAATGTATTTTGCTCTATTAATTTTGCTAAGAAGAGAAGTGCTCCAAGTAGAGTGGTGAATTTGAGCTCAAATTTGTGTCTAACATCCTCCCTGATGACGTTGATGTGCCGTGGCCACAATTTCTCATTTTTAAGTGTGTGTGGGTTTTTTTTGGTCTTGTTTCTTTTTGAAAGGATCTTATCAAAAACAGTGAAAGGCTATATGCAAGAAGCTTGACTGTACATGTGATCATTTAATTTGCCAAAACTGACATATGCAAACACTGTGAAAAAAAAATTCTTCATTAGTTTTAAATTTCAATTAGTTTATCTTAAAGTCTTATTAGCAGCATTTTAGATCAAACACTTTTGAAAGAAATGTGGGGTTTGGTTTCTTTTGCAGTTGATGCTGTGCTCTTGGCAAGTTTTAGGTTACTTAACTGAGTATGTCACTAAGTTAGGGCTTTTTTCCCCACAGTTACTAGAGTACTAAAATAAATTATAGTTACTTTTAAACACAACGGAAGCATTTTCACTTATAAGTTAGAGATCAAAAATATGAAATCAGTGTATTCATCTGTATATAGTCTGGTTTGCCTTCACAAATAAACATCTATAACTAATCTAACATACTACTAATTTTTTCTTGTAATTTATAAACAGATTTATATTGGCTGTTAACAGTCATTGTAGTGTGTCTGTCTGTATAAATACACATATTTAAGAATATATATAAAAAAACAATTATATGTTTAATAACTGTCCTGGAACCAGAATCTACATTTCAGATTTCAGGGAAGGTGGCATAGGTATAGGTAAGATGTTTAGGTGCTTTTTGGATGCCAAAGTGGTATGGGATGATCTGTTATGTACATACTTGCACTGACATTGTTAGCTTACTTTATTTTCTCTAAAAAGGTCCTTTATTCATAAAAGTTTGTTTATTGTGTTCTGCCATGCTAAATCCCAGTTTTCCAGAGTACATCCTGTCTTCTGTCCCCAAGTGCTGCTTGTCCTGGAATCAGACTTTTGGTGTTCTGAATTGCTGGATATTACCATCTCAACACATTTTCCTTAGGCTGGAACATGCTGTAATAACATGTCAGGATTTTTCTGAAATGTGGACCATTTGCAGCTGTTATATTTTGCTCCTTTTGGAGCTTTACCTGAAGAGCTAGAGCTGTCTTACAGTTGCCACAGTCCTGGCTAGTTTGGTGCAGAATTGTGCTGCCAGAGCAATGTGTATTAGACTGATCCTGTGGAGTGGGATGGACTTGTTCTGGAGTCATTTTAGCTGACTTGTACTGCCGTTGCAATGTTCCAGCTCATTTTGGTGTCCAAAGGTGACAAAATGGAAATAAAAACTGAAATTATGTGTTAGGCCTGTTAAACGCATGACTTCAGGTACTTCAAATGTGGGATGCCCTTCTTTTCTTGGGGAGATGTTTAAAATGGATCTGACTCTTTAAGGGGGAAAATTTTGAGCATGTTTCACTGGCAACTAATAAGAAAACTGTAATTTTCCCTTCTTTATAATTAAAAATGTTCAATTTCACTTTAGTATAAACATGATTAGTCTTTAGATTAAAAGTTGAAAGAGTCCAATGAACAGTTCATTCCAGAAGAAATTAATGAGTCAGTGTTAACTGACAAATGTGATTATGATGAAAGCAAAGAAAATGTGGAAAATATAGTAGTAATGTGGACCATTATTTTTTTTCCTATTGAGTATGAAAACAAGAGAATTGCTTACTAGAGGCAGATGCACTATGGTAAGTTACTGCATTTTCTTGTTCAGTGTCTGCAAACAATTCTGATTTGTGGGAATTCTGATATTTGTCTAGTTTTCCATTAGGAGACATGACTATCAACATACAATTTAAACTAGGTGTGGAAAGAAGTAGGGTTACCAACTGCTTGGCCTGCTATGCGATACACTCCATCGTCATACATAAAGGGTGTAAAACTGCAAAGGGCATTTTCTGCTACCAACCAGACAACCACACCACCTGCTGGTACCTGGACTTGTAGACTATAGGCCTCATCTGCTAGGTCCCCTCAGCCACCTGTCTGCCAATGAGTGTAACTGATTTTAAATGGACTGTTCTGCAGTATACTAAACTAACTTGCATCTTGATGTATTTAGTAATTTCATTCTTTCTCAAAATACTACCTTGTAGGATCCAGTTCATGATGGGAAAGAACAGAACTTTAAACATTTGCTTGCTCAGTGGTTATTTGCTGTGTTTCACCTGATTTCTGAAGAAGAACAAGTTCAGTTTTTAATTATAGTTGTGAACTGAAGTTGTATATAGGAGGTCTCTTTTTTTACATGAAAGATCTCATAAAATTAAGCCCTGTATCTGTATACATATTAGTAACACTATTTTAAGCTGCAGTGTTCTAATTTGTAGACTCTTAAGTGCTAATCTGATTTTTTTACCTGTTTTCTTTTTGAATCTTTTCAACTTTATAGTTATTTTCATCCCTCGGTTCTTCTTTCTACCTCTTCTTCTTGTCTTTTATAGCTTTTTTCCTTCTTTCTTACCTTTCTGCTTCCTCCTTTTTTTTTTTTCCTACTCCTCTTTGTGTGAACACTTCCTTTGTGAACCAACTCTTCTGTTGCTGGCTTTTTTTCCACGTGTTGAACATAATTTCCACCCCCCCTTCTGATATATTTTCTTCTCTCCATCCTTCCCTTCAGTGTACTTTACGACCTTTCTTTTTTGATCACCCCAAAATACTAAGCCAATGCTGTTAGTTCTAGCATTTGGTTTGGGTTTTTGTTTGGTTTTATTTTTCTAAATGAAATCTACTTTGTCTTTTATTATATGGTAGCATGCTAATGCAAAAAAAAAATCAATTATAACTTTCTCTAGTGCAGCAATTTTTACTTGCAAAATTCCTGGTGGAGCAATGGGTCTAATGTTAGCAGTGCTAAGAATCCTTACTTAGAGGCTCCAGGTTTAAAGATGAGTAGAGAGAGATGAGGATACAGAAATCCTGTTTACAGCATTTGTAAATAATGAGGTATTGGAATTGGTTGTTCAGGTCATGTTCGGATTTTTTGGTGGGTTTTTGTTTGTTTTTTGCTTGCTTTTTTTCAGGAGATAATGATTTTGAGTAAACTGTTATTTTTAGGGTAGAAAATGACTTTTTTTTTTTTTTTTGGCATTGCCAAATTGTAATATTGTCTTGCATTTTGCCGAAGACTAAGTGGATCTATCATGTTGAGAAGTCAGGGCCCAATTTCGGGAAAACAGCACATGAACACTAAAATGTATTCAGGTTTTTTCCTGCTCTTATGCCTATTCTGGTCAACAAAATGCATTAGAAGTTAGTTGGTCATGTGCTGAAAACCCTTTTTATTATACAGCTCATATTCTGAATGTTAATAGTTTTCTGTAGTATAGTACTTTGTGTGGAGGAGGTTCAGATAAGTAACCCCCAGAGCTTTGGATTTCTTCCAAAGTACTTTATTGGTTTTCTATTTATAGTGGCGTGCCTGACCTGTTGGATCAAACGTTTGTTCAGTGAGCAGTGAAACCGACACAGCTGCTCTGCTGCAGGTGGGTGCTCAGGGCCCTCAACCCCGATGTGTCACGCCGTGGCACTGATTCTCCCCACCCCCAGCTCCATGAGGCTGCATGTTGCTGAGCTGGGTGGTCTGGGAGGCAAAACTTTGGACCATCGTTCTCTGAGTAGAGGTACTAATTTGGGTCTTTCTCAGACAATTCTAACCGTGTACCAGATTTTGTAACATCTGAGGTAAATACATTTCTATAAATCTTTCTTTCAAATACAGATTCAAAAGAACTGGGCAGACAAGGGCTGCTGAGGAGACAGTGTGATATCATATGCCTTTTTTGCTTGGAAAACACTGAAATTCTAAAATGTTTCAAGAATTAACTCTTATTCTCTTCTTTCTGTGGTAACTGTAGGACTAAATATTTATTGTAGATTTTTCTCTGAACTGTCTTCAGTTCTCTCTGAACTGTGGTCTTGAAAGGTGAACAAAAGATGCAAATTTGAAGTAGAGGGTAAGGATTATTTTTTGCCTTGTATGCAGTGCAGACATTATACCAGGATGCAGAGGTGTAAGTCAGCACAGTCTGACATGATTGATTCATGTTCAGATTGTATTTTGCAATAACTCATGGGTCCTTTTGTGGAAAAGGGAAACTATTTAAGAGTGTAAAAAGTATATCCTACTGTTCATATCCATAGCATATCTAGTCCTGTACTCTGTCTAACAGTGGTAACAGCATGCCCCCCATCATCTCTATTAGAAGGCACATCTCTGCCTGTTTAGCATCTGCTCTGAACACATTTTCAAAGGCTTTGACTAATCTCTTTTTAAAGCTGCTGCTGCTGTTTGCTTTCACAGCCTCCCGTAGCAACAAATTCCAGACACTCAATATCCACTTCATAAAAAAAGTACTTTGTCTTTTTGAAACTTAACTCCTACAAGTTTCAATAAATATGCCCTATTTCTGTTATTGTGATACTTGGTGAATAATAATTCTGCCTTCACTGTACCTCATGGTCTTGTGATGATTTTGTAGCACTTGGTCATCTTTCTGCTCCTCTACAAACTACAGACTCATACCCTTTTTTGGTGTGTTTTCCTAAAGCATTTGCTCCAGCCTATTAATCACTTTGATTATCCCTTTTTCTAAAGATTTCTCAGTTCCTGTATCTGTGCAACTGATTGCTCCTACCTGCTGGTAGCTCTGTTCCTTAATTTAACTTTAACCTATTTTTTTTCTTAATGCACCCCCTAAATTGTCAACAACATTCTGATATTTTAATCTAGTCTTCCGGCATGCTTTTAATTTGTGCTGCTTTTGTTTTGATTGAAAACTTAATAAATACGTTTCATTTCTAGTCCATAATTCAGATTGTTAATAAAGACATGAACAAAAACAGATATACAACAGAATCTCCTGAATTGCTTCCAAAACATCCTCCCATTTTTGCAATGAGCATGATATTCCAACCAGCTTTATGCTTCTATAATAACCTGGGCATAATTTCTGTGGATGTAAGAAAGTTTTTATTATAGATCAAAGTATATGTTATTTTCAGCTTCACCAGTAGGATAACAAGGCTTGTGACTCGGAGGGATGGAAATCAAAACTGACTGATGTGACTATTTCTTAACAAAATTTCTTATCTTCTAGGTGTTTACATGTAATAGCTTCTTGACTTACTTGTTCAAGTATTGTTCAAGAGACTGAAGTTGAAATAACTATTTATTATTTCCCAACTTCTATTATCTGCCCACCTCTCTTTCTTAAATATGGATAACATTTTTGCTTTTCCAATCTTCTGATCACAGAATCACAGATTCATACTTCACTCGTGCTCCTGAGTTTTCAGAGGTACTTTCTCTGTTAGCCTCAACCGCTACCTTAAATATCAAGGATGACACTCATGAGGCCCAGGCAGTATGAAAATATTTAACTTATTTTAGCACTCTTGGATTAGTTTCTTCCTATTTTTGTTTAATAGGATCTTAAGTGTTGATTTGTGCTAATCATACTAGTTGGGAGATTTAAGGCTACAATGACAATTACTGTATATGGATTCCAGATTGATAGGAAAACAGTCTTTATAGCAATGTTTTTTCTAGTAAACACACATAATGATTTTAAGAATGATTGCTAATTCTTGAAGTCTGGTTTCTTGCTGTCTTTGGCAAATGTACTGTAGCATGCCATAAAACCCCACTTGTAAGCAGAATTTTAAGAGCTATGGAGCAGGTGTTGAAGATGAGTGCTTATGTTCTCACACTGGTGTTTAGATATGTTGCAGGAAAGAGCAGACTACTGATAAGACAGAAGATGTGAAAACCTACCTCTTAGAGCCTCTGTGTTTCTCACAAGCAGATATGAATCCCACATTAGTATGCTGTATAAATATTGCCTCATTTATTCTTTAAATAGGTATAAAAATAAAGCACTGGTTCAAAGCCATGACATGTTTTATTATTATGTGCTCAGTTTTCTCAGTAGCATTGCAATTTCATGGCTCCTGTTTGGGGAGGGAAGGACATTTTTGTACTGTATTGAGGGAAAAGTAAAATCCTGATTACATTTAGTGTCTTACAGAGATACCTGTTGTTTATGAAGAAACTGAAAGCTGTATCAACTGTTGAAGTAGTCTTTGAGAATCACTTTTGAGAAACAGAAGTGCAGTAAAGATGGAGGCTGCTTTCTTTCTTGCTCTTGTTTTAAATTCTGCCTGGGTAGCGCAGGCTCTGATGCAACTTTAACTGCCACAGACTATACTTTTTCTTAATAATGACTAAACAGGTAGGGTCCTTCTTAGATTAAAATCTAGTCTGAATAGTACTGCACTGCATACCTGTTGTGTAGCTTTTGCTCTTCTTCTCACTTTCTACCTAGGGATATAACAGCATGAAAAATACCATGCTTTATTTTCATAAATGCAGTATTTTGGTAGATTAAGGTAGATGAGGCAGGTGAAAGAAACAAGTTCTGCTCATGAAGCAGAAAATAGCAGCATTTTTGATAGTCTTTGTTCCTGCAGGAGTTTCCTTCCTGACCCTCGGTAAGCTCTGAAGAAATCTTTCATACAACAGACTTTCTGAGCTTACAGCAGAGAGATCTCCACACTGTTAAGAGTGAAACTCAGCTGTGGTTGTCCTGCGACAGGTCCAGTCAAGCTAGTAAATGGTCTGAGTCCAAACCTCAGCATCTCTAGCAGTTATGTAAGACTGCAGCAGAAAAGAATGAAATACTCCGTTCTCCATTTTCAGCAAGTATGGGAAGGAAAAACAAACATATAATGGCATAAAGTTAGGCATCAATAAGTTACCAATATGTGGGATGAGTTGCCTAAAGAGACTGTAGGATCTTTTTCAATTGCAGATTTTTAGAGGCAGGTTAGGCAAATATCTGTTAGAAGAAAGATTTATCTAAATTAAGCATATATAAGGACAGGTGGACTACATAAATTTTAGCAGTTCCTCTCCAACCCTTACCTCTGTAATTAAGTTTTGAAGATTGAAAGCTTAAACACAGAGGGTTTTGCCAATTTACTGAAGGAAGCAATAGGTTAGGTCTGAGGGGGATCCCTCTTGCCAAGAGGATACAAACAACAACAACAGCATGAAGCAAATGGTCTGCCCAAGGCCACCAACACAAGAATCTGAAGAGCAAATCTAGCAGATTCCTTGGAATCTGCCTATGGCATAAGCTCTTCTATTTTGAATTCTTTCAAGAAGTCGGCTATTACTTGCATGTGCACACATATGTACAGAGGCACACATGGATGTTATAATGCAATAGTGGCATGGTCAGTTCTAGTCTATTTTAATTAGAAAAAACCTATTAGAAAATTACCTGCAGTATGGCATTAGTACATAGAAATTAAGATTTATTACTGTTGTTAAAAGAAAGGTTGAGAAAACTTGTTTGGTGCCAGTAGCTATTTTTTTTCTTTGTTTTCTGATATAACCATCCATTTGAATCTAAGCGGTATCCAAGTGTTCATTTCTAATGGAGTATATAGATTTAAAAACAATCAAAATATCACCAATCAGCAGGAGTAAATTCACGATGAACTGTAAACCCATTCAAAATCCCCCTTACTAGCTGTCTAATTTTTTTTAATAGTCTTTATGTGAACCTTATGACTTTATGTCATAAGTCACTTTATGTGTAGGGTAAAAGGATTGCAGAATTGGAATTTTTGCTTTTTTTATTTAATATTTTATGTTATCGCTATTCCAAATCAAAAATGCCGTTGTTACAGTTGAAAAGGTTCTTCTTTTTTTTGTGTGTGTGGATTTACAAGGTCCCCCACACTATAACAATACTGCTAAGCTAGTACTTAAGAAAAAGAGAAATAACTAATCCATTATAATTTTCAAAACAAATGAATAATATAAAATATCTGTATAAAGAAAAGCAATAAATTAGATCATTAGATCTAATTAGATCTATGCAGTTCTATCTATTTTAGTGGTGATAAAATAACAGTGGTCTTACTAGTGATGCTAACTTTGTGCTGCTCATAGTGAGACTGTCAAACCACAGAGCTTGAGAAGCTGTACGCCTGCAGAACTGAAAGAACAGGGATTTAAACTTCATACCAATTTCAGCTACAACACAGAACTCAAGAAGCCTTGAATACCTCCCCAAATTTATGTAAAATGGGTATTAAAGTTAGATTGGGAGTAACTATTCAGAATTATTTTGGCCTCCTCTTTACATATTTGTTGAACATAACCAACTAGAAATTGATACCATAAAATTTCTTGGTATTGAAGGTGAATGTAAGGCATATGTTGCACCTGCTTTTTTCTTTTTTCCTTCCTTCTTGTGATACTGTATCATCAGATACTACGTACACCATAGGTTTTACATAGCTATAAGTTTTAACCTGGTTAAAATGTTTTTAGGGCTATTTTATCACTTACGACATGTGTGATAGAGACTCTTTTTAACAAAAGATATCTTGCTGCTTCCATGTGTGCTTGGCCAGCCTGGAAGGCCACCATGGTCCCTATTGGTCCAGTGACCTTGCAACTCTCTGTAGTTGTTTTGCTGCTTGCAATGTCGAAAGTTGATGGCGGTTACTCCCTGGAGCAAAGGCATGAAGTGATTTCTACCGTGTGCTAGTTAGGATGCTTGTTGCTACAAATTTGTTCAAAATATGGACTCGGAACTGTTCCCGGTGAGTAGTTGCAGTTATCCTGGTCTGGGAGAAAAAATAACACTAGTATTGTGAGCCACGCTGGGTCACATCCCCTGCTCTTAGGGGCTAGAGAACGAGCCCTTGTTCTGTTTGGCTTGCTCATATGAGAGTAGCTTTGCTGTCTTGCTGCCATGGTGATACACTTGGCACTTGGAATCAAACAGTTTCTGCAAAATACACTTACAGAACTGTAAAAAAAAAAAATAAATACATGAGACAATAGTCATCTTAGCAAGAGTGTGAGCCATCCTGTTGAAGAAATAGCATAAAGCAGTGTTCCAAATCTGAGTATCTGTCTTTGGCACTTCTTAGTTTTTCTTGCCGATAGAATGAGGCAATGCTTTAACATTTTTCTCTAAAGTCCTACTGTGCATCTGACTGCAGCCTTAGTTCTGGACACCCAAATGCAGTCATTTCCAATTTTTTCATACATTGCCATGATTATACCTAGCAACAGAAAAAAAAGAAGTCCACGTTTTATTTGTTTGAGAAGTAGACTTTGTAAATGCTTGGAAAAGATTTTCTTATGCTACATTCTTGTTTAATTAATGTGTTAGAAAACACAAATTTAAACATGTATTTCAAATGTGTAACAGTGTCTAATATACATTATATTTAAAATATGTATATAACCCAAGTGGTATGTTCAGTGTTACTGTTAGGTAAAAGGATACATTTCTCACAATTTCAGAAAAGTTGTTCCGGTTTGTCTGAAGAAGTTGTTTGCTGTGGTTTAGATTTTCAAAGACTGAAATAAAATGCTTATATCTAATTTTTTCTGAAATGCATGAGCTTGTTTCTTCTGGGATGTGCACTAGTTTGTAAGTTTTAGAAGCTTATTTTTAAAAAAAGTCAGGCCTTTTATGCATATGGGAAAACATTCTTATTACTCTGAAACATTACCTCTTCAACAAAATGTCAGGAACAATGGAAATACTATTAAGTTGGTTTTCAGCCGCAAGCATGATGGTGCTTCCTTTCTGTGCTTTCCCATATACTTTCCTGCTTTCTTATTACTTTATAAAGCTTTTTTTCTTTATGTGAAATTTTAATTACAGGGCAATAATGAAAATTAAGAAGTTAACTATGGCAACAGAAGTTAGACTTTTATAGTTTTATATATGTATGTATGGCTTTGTGCACATTTTCTTCAGAATTAAAATACACATTATACTTTTTGAACATTTGGTTTCAGAATAAAATATTTCACATACATGCAGCTAAATCGAACGTTGGGAGATTCTCTTTAGGTTTACACTGTTTTAGTACTGGTTTACACTGGTTTAGTACTGAAGGATTTCATATTGTAGAATAAGATAGTGCTATGCCATATATTAATATTAAATCTGAGATGTGGAGAGCATCATATTGAGCAACAGTCTTCCATTGTTTCCTTGAATCCCATCTATCATCTGTGAATTTGTTTTCCTTCTATGATAAGTACTGTGGGGCAAGGACTTGCCAAAGTGCCTCAGTTGCTGTGACAATCATAGTAACAACGTCAGTTACTTTGTGTAGTAATAAAAAAATGACTTTGCTCTTCAGAGTTCTTGCAATGACATGTTTTATTTCAGCCAAACACAACAAAACTCTCAAGACTATTGAGTGCCAACCTAAGTGTGTGCTTTATCTGTGAAGCAGAATCAGATAATACATAGTTAACGTAAGAATTACTATTTTAATGCATAATGCTTTCCTTGTGGTACAAACAGAATTTACAAACATATAATTTATGACATGAATTATTTAACAATGTCTGAGAGATTTAAAATGCCTCTCAAGGTGACATCTGAAGGACAGTTTTGAGAGTGTTTTCATCTCAAGGTGTATTTATGTTGACATCTATGGCAGTAAGATCTTCAAAGAATTTTAGATCTTATATAAATTTTTTAGAGTCTCAGGTCATTGACTGGAATGTGCTTGCAACATTAAAACTTTTTTAATCTTAATCTCTTTCAGTCCCAGCAAAGATGCATTGTGATCTTTGCACTGGTATGCTGCTTTGCAATTCTGGTTGCACTGATATTTTCGGCAGTGGATATTATGGGAGAAGATGAGGATGGACTCTCAGAAAAGAACTGTCAAAATAACTGTCGGTAAGAGGTAACAAACAAAACTTCTCTTTTGGGGGGGTCAAGAACATGTATATGTTATATACTGGCACGTAGTAATTACCATAGTCCTGTGGTGCAATTGAGAAGAGTAGGTGACAGCAGAAGAAATGTTTTCTTCTTTTGGATTTCAGGGATAGGAGGTTGGTTTGCCAAAATAAAGCTCACTTTTTGAAGTTATGTTTTGAGCAAGACCCTTGTGTTAGTTAGTTCAATTATTTTGTAAGCGTGATCAAAGCCTATTAAATTTCTGTAAATGAGTAATGTTGTGGCTCACATAGTCCCTAATTCTGTCATGTCTGTCTTTCATCAAGAGCTTTTTTCTTTCCCCTGATCACTATCGACCTCAGACTGCTGCCCTTTTTTTTTTATTTAGAGGGACCTTTATAAATTCCTGTTGGTTGCACTCCCCTAACAGACACAGTGGCTTGCCTAGGAACTCTGAAGAAAATTAGTGGTACAGTTGGAAAGAGTACAGTATAGACTGTAATGGGTTAAGATTTGCCTCAGACACCTGCTATGGTTGTGTACATCTTTTAACTTTAGATTTAAGTAGGTGATTAGTTATTTTCAGCCTTTCTTTTCCAGACTGTGAATTTTATTTTGCTGCTTCTCACTGTCAGGTTCCTCCATGAATCTGTTTATCAGTGATGACCTGTGTGGTATTGTCCAAGATGTTCTTCTGACCCCTGGAAGACTGGACAGAAGCTGATTTAACAAACATTTGTAGATTTCTTTTACAATTGTATTCTATTGTTTTCCAAGGCTTTAACATGTATATATTAGGCATCCTCCTCTAGGCATCCTCCAATCCATTCCCTTGCTCAGTGTAGGGTCAGCTGCAGCAGGTTGCTCAGGGACGTGCTCAGGGGCCTTTGCATAGCTCCAGGGATGGACTCCACAGCCTTCCTGGGAAACCTGCTCCACTGTTTGCACAGAACCTACTCAGCTACCAATGGCTTGGTGTACAGTGAGTTGGAAATAACTGATATTTATTTTATAGAAAATTAATGTTTGAATCTTTTCTCATTATTTTCACTATTCTATATTAATTTTGCTTGAAAACTCATTGGGGAAAGTGCCTTTCTGTGCTGCACCTGTCACAGTGCAGTCAGCAGCAATTCACAATCCAGGAAATTGGATTATGTTTTTGCAGTTATACTGGATTTTTACAGTATTTTTTTACATGCTGCTTAAAAAAGAGGGGAGCAGAGGGTAGGGGGAATGAAATTCTTTACACTTACAACTTCTTTCAAATAGGACACATACTTGCAGCACCAGGTAGCTTTGTCCTGAAACCCACCACCCTTCTGGAGCTTTTTCCCCAGCATTATTTTGTTTCTCTAAAATGGCTTGGCCTTCATCTGTTCACTTTTTGTACGCCTACGGTTCTGGGAAGTCTTATAATTACTTGTCCGAGTTCAGCTTTCCTTTCCCTACCAGAGTCTTAAGTATTCTTCACTGTGAGTTGTTGCCTTCTAAAATTTTTAAAGATGATGCATGTGTCACCTCTACACCCACTGTCTCCATGTGTGAATCTTTGACAGAACTAGGTCAGAGAGGGGAAAGTCTGCTCATTGGCTTCAGTGTGCTGCACTCAACTTCAGTACATGCAACAACTACTGCACTACGTTTTCCTCTTAGTTGTATCATCAAACAGCTCTGATTTTGTTCTGGGTAGCTGCATAGCCCTAACCAAGGAAGAACTTGATCTTCTTCACATTGTATTCTTCAAACAGAAAGCCAAAACAGAGTGGGAGTAATGTACTGTTATGGAAAACCAGTATATTATTTGTAACATGCAAGAGATTAATTGCTTTTTTCTCTTTGTATGGGTTACACAGCTCTGCCTTTCCAAAGAATACTCACCTTTGCTCAGTTGTTTGTGGGTGTGTGTCCCTCTTGTTTCTCCTGGACTGTGTTAGAGGAACCTGGGAGTAAATCCAGCACTTTGACTTTAAACATGAGTCAATGAAACTGCTCTGCATTTTCAGTGATAAAAGCGATCTCAGACCTCAGCTCTATTTTTAAGGTGCCTTTCCCAGAGTGATTGGAGTGTGTGATCTAGCTGCTAATGTCTGAACCATAAGGCACATCAATGCCGTGTGTATAAACTGCCTAAACCATTTCTAATAACAGTTTCAAAGTGCTGGCAGCTGCTGCCTGCTAACACCGAACCTTCTCTACATGATGAAACTGGGCTTCTCTGTGGGTTAAGTATATTGCAGACTTAACTGAAGCACTGTAAGATCAATTGCTGCATTTGGCATATATTTAGTGCTGGGCGTAAGCGCTTTTAATAAGTAAGACAAGTATTATTGAATTCTTATATTTCTGCTGTGTGAGTACTTTCACTGAAATTCAGGAACAGGCGCTTAGGTTTGCAGGATGTGTGGAGAAGGAATGGTAATAGATCGTCTTTCTTTTT
>BJBW01003008.1:15205-139134 GCA_004320125.1 Scolopax mira
AAGCTTGATGGGAAAGGATGCTATTGATTTGAGAAAACTTCACTGATGGTTTTTAAAGGCTCTCATCTTCTGAAAATCAATTTCATTTTTGTCTGTTTATTTTAAAGGGAAATATGTCTGAAGTAGAGCTGTGGTCTAGAATAGTTCTTTGGATATAAATTTTTGGACCTTGTGCCAAAAAATAACAAGTGAGAGAAAGTAAAAGGAAGATTTCTTTAGAAGTCGAGATCTTTTTGTAGCCTGACAGAGGAATCATTGAGGTATGTTGTAGACAGTATTTTCTAGTAAAGCCTACATCTTTTTTTGTTGTGATTGTATTGTGGTTCATGAATACAAATGCAGCCTTCCTGATCTGCTTGTTATAATTCAACATAGGGTTCCTCTCCTGTTAATCATTCTTTAAACCCTTATTACCTAAGGAATACTTACTGCACGTGTTACCAAAAACACTTCCTCTTTTACTGATGGATTTATTTCTCTTGGGGAAAGTCAGGGAAGTGGAAAAGCAGGCTTTTTTTTCATGTCTTCACCAACTGCAGCAGTTGGACCATTTAAAAGGGTGTATAATAAATAGCAATTTTTAAAGAAATGAAAATATTTTTGGAACTAGAATTATGAACTATGATTTTAAATATTTGAGCTCCTTGCTGAAAAACTCAGCCTATGATTGAGAACTAAAATGCATCTTGTCTTGCAGGTCATTTGTGACTACCACAATGTGAAGTCAGATTGTAGAAGGCTATAAGCCATTTCCTGTTCTGTTTGTTGCACAGAGGAGGTCAATATTCAATAATATTGAATACGATATTTAATAGAAACTTGAATACTTGATATTTAACTAATGACTCAAATATTTTTTCTGGTCTTTTGATGGGTAGATAGAAAACCTTAATTGTTTTTTTAAGCCTGCTTTACTTGTGTGATTTCTATATATTTCCAAAAATACAAATAAGTAATTTAAAAGAAATTACAATCCTGTCTTAATTATTGAGGGCAAATATTGGGGCAAATAAATGTACTTACCAGATTAACTACCAAACACCATTGTAAAAATTACTGTGTGATACACACATTGCAATTCAAATAATAGCTGGGGGGAGCTGGAGGAAGGTCTGTAAAATTTCAGAACTGAAATTAGAATCTGAACTCTACTAACTGGAAAACTCTTTTGAAATAATGCTGTTTGTACTTATTTACGTTATTCCCTATAACTCTTATACTGTGAATTATATGTGGGGAGACTCATGACTGAAAGTAGACATTTTATTTCACTTTTTTAAAAAAGGACGGTGAAAAGTAGAGTTTTTGCAGTTTGTACTTGGTATGGGATACAAATAATTCTCTTGAGACATCATCAGTAATGTTGTTAGGCAGCCCTGATGGATGAGGCTGGTTAAGAGGACATGCTTAGCAGTCTGGGAACTTTGCCTGTCTTGCTGTGAGTCTGTTAGACACCCCATCTATAAAATTAGATTATTGAAATTTGAAGATAGTACTTTTTAATGGCTGATCTATTGTGAATAAATCTTGGCTAGCCTCTGACATAATGTTAGTTGAGACTTACTTGGCTTTGTTAAAACTGGCTGGTAAACTCTAAAAATGACAATCTGGGAGACCAGAAGAAATTACAACTATTAAGAGATGGTCTCTGTTATCCAAAGAGTTTGAACCAAGGTCATTTTGATTTATTACCAGTAGCTTTAGCTGTTCAATATGCTTATTCTCCTGCTTGCTGCTGCTGATAGTCATCCTAAGGTTCTTAGAGAACTTGCACGTGCCCTTCATTATCCTTGTCTCACCAGCTTTTCCAATATCCATTGAAGCAGGAGTAGCATCTGGCATAGCTCCTGCGTCTGGCTGTGCGCTTGGCCCTGTCCCTTGAGATGGGCTAAGGAACAGCAAGGTGGAAAAGGAAACAATGATAGCTGCTTTTCATGGTTAACAAGTTTAGGGTGTAGTAAAACTTTTGTTATTTTCTATTTATATATTTTTATTTATTATTTATAATTTTTTTTGCAATTTTTGCTTTTCTCTGGTGATGATAATTGGAGGATTTTCTTGTGTGTGTTTTCAAGGCAGATTCTATCTGGGATTCTGTTTCGGTGACACAATTTTGCTATTTTGAGCATTTCTTTTGTCCTCAGAGTAATAACTGATGAAAGCACATGTTCTTTTGTGTTTGGATTTGTGTTTGAGGAATTTGCTTTTCTATAGGACACAAGTGGTAAAGCCATTTTGTTCCCTTGGTGATTGTAAGGAGCCTTTGACCAATTCTGCCCTATAGCAAGTAGATGGTGATACTTTAACAGTGTTTGTGTTACTTTAAAAATCGTTTTGATTGTTTTGATAAGGTTTTCTATCCTTTTTAATTTTGGTATCCTGCAGAGGAGCTGAATCTTTTTTGTTGAAATGATGAGCTTAAGATCTCAGCAATACCCTGCAACACTGAATTTCAGAGATTAAATCTCTATACAAGAATTACTTATGTTAATCGGTTATTATGTGTTGCGTGCGTTGCTTTTAATGTCATTAAAACTTTCTTTATGCTCAGGTTGTGAGAGAGGGCTCACAATTGATGCCCACAATTGGTTTTTTTCCTATAGATTTATAAATCTTTCCTTCAACTCCTCTCTGCTATTTCACCAAGTAGGGTTTTGCAGCACTATGAAGTAAGCACACTGCAGCACACGCTTACATTGGTTTACCTTGGAAGTGCTTTGCCCCTGGCTGATTGTGGGGGAGATTTTCTCTGAGCTGCGTGGGTTCTCAACATAGCAGGGTTTATATTGACTGATTTGTATTTAATAAACAAACTATGACAGGCATAATAATTAAATGTCTAAACAGAACAAGATGCTCAGATTTTGAAAACAAGCCTGTTAAAGAGCAACTAAAGATTACTATTTGCAAAACACTTATGCCACTTGGCATAAAAATGCCTTCTGTCAACATGATAACTGTTGTCCTCTTGTTTTGGGGAGATGGAGAAAATGAGCTATGAAACCACTTAATTTTCAAGATAATCCATATTTGCAGTCATTTTTATTTTTGCATCAAAAGAAGGAATACCCTTATCATTGAAGTTTCTATGGCTGGACACTGCAAAGAGCTGGTGGACCTCCTGGAAAAGCATTCGGCATCCTGAGTCAGGGACAGAATTCAGTAATTCAACAAACTTGCCCAAGAGGAAGCTTTACTTTTCCTATCTTTATTTTTCATTTTAAAAAATGTATTTCAATGGAAAAGATAATTTATTAACGGTTCCTTGGTATCTGTACAGAGTAAGATAATTTTTTCCTCTGTTACTCCACTGATACAATAAAAAAAAAGAATCTTCACAAATTAAAACAGGAGTGACAGAGCTCATGATCTGTTTTGCTCTTATTCTGTTTGATTTACTGCCAGAAGAGAGTCATCACTAATTACGCAGTATGAATAGGTCTGGGCTTCAACTCATTTTGTCCAAATTCAAAAACCATTTTTTTTCTCCTACTCTTTGTTCAGTTAAATCTAATGGTTTCCCTTGAAATTTAGGACAGAGTGCTTTAAAGTCTCATTAAGGCAGCTTTTCTTGTCATGTTAACCACTGTTCAGGATATAATGCAGAGATTGACATATTTTGTATTCTTGGCTGTTAATATACTAAATATGGGTTTGTTTCTCCATTCAGTTGTGAATTTGTAAACTCACATCAGAGAAAATGTTCCAACCTTAATAGAAATCAAATTCCAATTACTTGAAGGTTCCTGAGTAATGTAGGTAGGAAAAAGGAAAAATTCATGCAGCATAGTATCCTTTTCTTGTGTAGTCTGCTGGGGTTTCTCTATGATCAAATCTATTTTTTTTCTTTTTTTTTTTTCCTTTTTAACTTAATGTGTTCAGAAAACTCAAATTACTTCATCCCAGAAGGTCTCATAAAATTCCCAAAGTTGTTTTATTTACCAGATAGTAAGCCTACTCTAAATAGAGTTATTAAATCTAAAATTACTGGTCATTCTTCTGATCTTGAAGACTGATGTGCCATGTTTTTCAGAGGTTTTTATTCGACCTGTTGAGAATAGCTATCCAACTTAATAAAGCTCCCTGATAAATTGTTCTTCCTTTCCTCTGTGGGAAAGGTATCAAAAGTGGCTGAAATTTCTAGTATAATCTGGCCGAATTCATGATCTATTTAAGTGTAACTTGTTCATTCATCTAGGCTGACTTTACCTCAGATCCTAGCAAGCACCTGTTCCAGTGGCACCATTTATTTTTAATTGCTTCTCCACCCTTGGAGCAGTATATTAAAAAGGTACTTATTATCCTGTCAGCTCACAGTAGATGTGTTGAGTTCTGGGTCTAGTCTGTGATTTTACTGTGAGTGTCCTCTCAGCTGGCGTGATTTGATACTCCTCAGGAGTACAAGTGTGACAGGCTAGACACTGCCTTTGGTGACCTGCTAAGTACATGGCTGGGTCTGCTTCCCAGAGCACTGGGGCAGAGCTGCAGTTATGAAAAGGCAGTTGCAGTGCCCACTGAAGCCTAAACATTATGCCAGAGCTATTGGTACTGTTTGGCTGGGTTTGCTGGAGCTATCTTTTTCAGCCACATGAAGCACACTTTGCCAGTTGGAGCACTGAGGATGTAGTCAGACAGCAGTGGTTCTTGGTGTTAATGCCCCACTGGAAGACATGGAGGAGAATTGATGTTTGAGGTTTGTTAGGACTTTTTTTCAGATGCACTGTATGTGTTTCAGGAAGATATACTTGGGTGAAACATTTGTGATTTTCTTTGTTATTATGAAGATTTTCTTCCTGATTTGTTTTCCGTTTCTATTAATACATGGGTTCTGATATACGTAGAGCCAGAGGCAACCCTCTAGGGTCTCCCATATGATCTCCCTATGTGCATGTCTCCAGTGTGTCACAGTGTCACTGCCTGTGCATAATGCTTTAGATACAAAGTACTCTTGTGTGGTGGGCAGCTGAACCTCTCTGTTTATTAGCCTATCTTAATTCCTTTATTCAACTTAAACACACCCAATTGTCTTGAAGAAGAAAAAATACATTTGAGATCTTGATCCATCTTATTACCATTACTATTTTGTTATGTTATGTTTTATATTTTTTTCCTTAATGAATTTATTTTCTGTCAACCTGACAACAGGAAAAAAAAATGCACAAATACTAGCCTTGGTGTCTGCCAGATGCAATTCTTTAAACATCATTTATTCTATATTTAATGACCAGTACTTTCCAAATAAGATAATTGAAAAATTATCCTATAGCTCGAAGGGAGTTTTCATGACTGACAGCAGCATCATCTGGTATGTTGAAATCTGGTTTCTTCACATGCTTAGTCTTGAAATGGCTCTTCCAAGAGCCTTCAGGGATTTTCATGCCTTCTGATATGAGTGGGAGGATTCATCTTACCTCAGACTAAACTTGTGATGGATATTTAATGACATATTAAAAGTGTTGACTTTGGCTTTTTACTGTTTTTTCAAGATCTGCTTGGAACTCACAGAATAAATATGTTGTACTCATACATATGACCACAGATGATATTCTGGTATGTTTTGTCAATTTGGCAGGCATATAGATATTTGATCTTCATTGATCTCCCAAAACACTTCTGTAGAAAAAAACTGTTGGGAAAATAAAAACTAAAGCTTTTAGCTTTTCTTTTTGTCATTTATGAAATGCCTCTTAAGTCAGCTGGACTTGAATCAGTCTCTAAAATAATAGTATTTGAGCACTAGAAAAAAAATATGCAGTTTTACCAATAGCTTAGCAAAATATGAATATGGGTAAGCTTCATAATTAATCACAAAACTTTAAAGAAAGGATGAATGTCACCAGCATGAAGAGGTGCAGTCACCGTTTGATTTTTGTTCGAGCGCTGTCAAAACTAGTAGTTCTTTTTTCATCCAATTTTGAGTCACTCATATCAGGTTGGCAGTGCCTGTTTGCAGTTCATTACAGATGCTGACGGAGAGCTGGCAGACGTAGAGTTTAATAAACATACTAGACGGTGCTAGGATGTTGTATTTTGGGCAGTTCTGGACTAGTAGAAGTGTCTTCACAAGCACACAGCCTGCTGGGATGGCGACAGTCTCCAGGAGCTATCTAGTCTGGTGCATTTTATAGATGTATGTGAGTCACCCTAACGATATCCTAAACACCTTTGAGCTTTGGGCAAAGACAGACTGCCAGAGCCTGGAGACAGTCTCTCACTATAGCAAATTTTTGAATATGGTCTGGGAAAGCACTAGAGATATAACCTCTGTATGATATGAGACAAACTATTCTTTTCCCCAATGACTCATCTGTTTGCATGTGAAGAGAGTTGTTCAGGACTGATGGAAAAAGAAAAAATAGTGAGGTACACAAAGCCACTCTTGACAAAAGCCATAAAAATATCTGGGTTGTGTAGCCAAGTGGTTCTACGTCAGAGGTATTGCTCTGGACATGTGCATGTGGTAGTGCTCCTGCTAGAAATACAGCTCTAATACTTGAGGATATTTTGATGTTTTCAGGGCTTTTTTTGAGAGGCAGCATATTGGTATTAAAATATATTTCATAGAGTTCTCTGTACAGAGCAATTATAAATAACTCAGTTAATGCTCTCTACTAAAATCTGAAGCAGTGAGGGTGGTTTTTGGTTTACTTTGATTGTTGTTGAGTACGTCAGGCTAAAACATTCTTTCAGTAGCCATATAAACTTTGTCAAGCTACATATCTTGTGTCTCTTTTGGAAAGACTATCTCTCTGTCTTGGCCAGAAACTTACCCATCAATTTCCCCCCCCCCCCCTTTTTTTTTTTAATTCATTTTTTTCCCCCCTCAAGTTTTAACTTGGATGCAACAAGTTTTAATAGATGCAGTTTTAACCAGATGCAATTCTAAGTGAACTAAATTTAATTACTCTTTAAAAAACCCAAATAAACACCAAACAAATCAAACAGAAATACAAATAGATACCTAAAAGCAAGAGACAATAGTCAAACTTATCTTAGTGCTCCGTAGGTGACCTGGAATGTTTCCATAGAATCTTGCCTCTGTAATTTGAGTGCTGGCAATGTCCTTTGGGAATGGATACTTTGAATACTTTATTCTTTTCATCTGTGGATTTTTATTACCATTTCTACCTTGACTATATCTGCTGAATTTGCAGTGCTAATTTCAAGTAGTTGCTGACTAAAGATTTTACCTTGAATTTTCCTTCACTGTTTTGCAAAGTAGTTTTGTTTGTTCTTGTTGGACAGGAAGGGCGTTAATTAAACTTAAGGGATTGTTGGATTGTGTAAATGTCAACATCCTAGAGTATCCTTTTGTTCCTATTCTGAGGAAGAGAGTCTTAGGAGATCATCTTTAAATTATTGTTAACACCATAAAATCATGTTTATTTATGATGAAAAATAATGTTTTGATTCTTGACTGGTTAGTGCAAATGTGAGCTAACACATTTGTCCATCCCAAGTCATATGAAAATAATCGGAGCTGTTTAGAAAGATGCACAAGCCAAAAGAAAAGAAGATAGCAATTCTATTCCCACTTATTGTGTATTAATATAGGATTTTCCAGTCCAAATTAATATTGCTGTCTACAGTTGCAAAGTGTTCATATAAGAAGATTGGGGGTCACATGGAAGGAAATAAAAAGACAACACATATTTTGTCCGTAAAGAAAAAAATAAATTCTGAATGTCTCTATAATATTCATTTGTGATATTCAGGCCCTATAAAAAGGGTTTATATGAGCTTACATGGTCACAAGGTGATCGTAGAAGTAAAATAAAAACATCTCATCAAGTAATTAATGTATATGGCAGTGGCTGTTTATACAATATTTCTTGATCTTTTGTAAGGCTCAATAAAGTTCATATGTTAGGATATTTTGCTGTGTTTTACAGCTGGTTGAACAGTGAATGGCTTGCTGCTCAAAAGAGCTGTCAAGGGGCTTGTGTGGCTGCTGTGCAGCTTTGTACAGGACTCTAAGTACCTCAGCTGTTAAATTTTAGATAATTTGAAAATCAAGGGAATGGTATTTCTCCAAGACTTAAATGTGGCACAAGCAAAGTAAAAGAGATACTTTCCAGTGGCTAAACAGGTACAGAGTCAATGCTTACTGTGTTATTTTGGGAAGTCTGAGCTCCCGATCCCTGACTGATGGATGTTCAGAGTGTTCCCTGCAGTATGCCTACCATAATATATAAGAAGAAAAACTGCAGATTAACATTTTAAAATACAATGTTAAACACTATGAAGAACAACTGAATATCCTTATGCATGGCAGGGGCAGGAAAGACCTCAGCAAAGAAAGGTAGAATTATCCAGACTGTGAGCACCATATGGACCTCAGCTCTGTTAGAAAGGAAACTGCTTGCCATGGACTTGGGTGCTTCTCCAGCTTCTCTAGCTGCCACTTAGGTGTACTGCCTGGAGTGATTGTCAGGAAACATGGAATTGGTATGAAGCAGACTGTTGTGTGTTACTGTATTTGGAAGATTTTTTTCTAAGAATGTTTATTCATTAATAATCATCACCATTAGGATGGTGAATCCTCAAAATATTAGCTCGGAATTAAGAATGTATAAACAAATAAACTGTTAAACAAACAAATTCAGTAGGAAATGTTTTGTGGATGAATGGTGAATGTAGTAGTACCGTGGTATCAATCTGCAGTGGAGATATTTAGAGGAATAGAAATAAAAAAAAAGCCTAATCTTTACTCCTTCCTGGTGAGGGAGTAGAATTCTAATGGGCAAACAGTGATTAAATAAAAACAAAATTGGCTAGTTCTTTCTCAAAGACTCTCTCAAAACTAAGGAGAAGATGGGAAGGAAAAATCGTACTTTTGATAACTAAAATTTGAGCTTAAAAAAGTTTCTTTTATGGTGGTGTCCTTGTCCTTTTACGTCTAGAGATTAAGCATGAGCTTTTGAAATACATAGCCAAGGCAATTGTGTGAGGTTTTCGATAAGCATATCCTGTAGATCTTCAATTACAGTATGGTAGTGAAGAGAGAAAACTAAATACATCAGTGTCTCTTGGGTAATAGAATATATGGCATTCTAGATAATAAACAGCAATGGCAGATAAACTTTTTCTAAATTCAACAGAATTGGCTTATAGTGTTTCCTTTTGCAGTAGGAGCTTTGTAATGTGTACTTACTATTTCTTCATTTCAATTCTCTTCTCAGGAGAACTTCAGGATCCTAACGTTTTCATACTTTACCCTTCAATGTAGCATCTGTAGCTGTCTACAATGTGATAATGTGAGCTACAGAACTGCTCTTTACAAGGGAGAAATTTTAAATTTTTAAGGCACGGATTGATGAAACACCTTGGTTGTAGGAAAAGGACAGAGACGTTGTGGCTCTGTCACATGGGCAGAACACAGGCAGGCACTAATGGGGGTGATACCATTCCTCTCGTTAACTCCAAATCTGAGAATCAGGACATATTTCACGAAGTTTCAGGGTGAGTGTTAATGTTTTGAATAATGAATGGTGGTGTGCTAAATTATTAATACTTTATCTACAAACTCTAACATGAAGTACTTTGTGTATTTGGAAGTGTTACTTCTCCTGTGGACGTAGTTTTCTCTTGGCTTATACTTTGATAAGATTTTTTTCATGTGTAAAGATGTTTCTTTATTGCTTTCTTATTTTTACAGCTTTTAAAATTTTGTTTCCTTCCCCTTGACAGACATCTCTAACTTGGTTTTCCTTCTTTCTTTTCTTACCTTGTCATTTAGGTTTGGCTTTGTGAGGTTCTGATACTGTGTTCATGCTTCCCTTTGGCTTTTCCTTAGAGGCCTTTTCGTGGTCTTCCCCTGTTCCTCAGTGGTTTAGGAAACATGGCAGAAACTCCATTCCTTGGAACATTTTCAGACTTCCTCCTGCGCATGTGCATGTTCCTTGTCTAGATGGATTATTTCAAGTCTATATGCGGAGAGAGAGATCATCTTGAGGATAAATCTGTGTTGCCCATAGTGCTGCAAATACCAACAAATCCATGTTTTTATGTATTAGTATAACTACTAAGAGAGGAATTCAGCTAATTAGTTAAGAAATGTTTTGGTGTAGGTATTAGAAGACTGTGTCATAAGATAGTCCAGTGAATATGCTTATGTCATTTCAGTTTTATTAGACTTGAAATTACTTGGGCTGTTCCGCTCATGTGATGGGTGTTTTGGTGGGTTTTTTTTTCTGACTACAATTAGTAGACTTTAGTAAAACATATGAAACAGCAAGGCAGACTCTTCCTGGATTGGACTAAGGATGTCTTTTGGGGGGAAATATGTAGAATTAGTATTTAACCAAGAGACACTATGAAAAGAAGTGCGCTATTCTGCTTTAACAGAAGGCATAGTGCATTTAATCCCTTACTTGGACTTGGATTCCTGGACTTAGTTCACCCTTTGAAACCAATTGTCTGAGTGATGGATGGTTCCCCTGAGGAATGGCAGCTTATGGTATTGCAGTCCTCTTATGCCAGACGCCTCAGCCCGAAGCTCTAACAGAGATTGGAGGTGCTGACTAGCTCCTGGTGTTACGACTGCCTCTCACCCCCACTTGTACATTTAAGTAACATCTTTTGAAGAAGCACCTTGAAGTCAAACAAGCTGCTGTCGCCGCCTCCGAGTGGAAACCTGGGACACTGATTATTTGATTGGGCTCTTGCTTGCTTTCTCAAAGTATTATGCAGCATAACAATCTGTGATGGGAGTTGAAGTTGCAATTAGTTACGCTTTTGCCCTTTCATGACTTTTTACGGGCAGCTGCTGTATTTGTTAAGGCCAAGCAAAAAAATAAGCATTTTAACGTTCTTTGCTAGACAGGGCCCATGGATCATGAAGGGCTTTCATTTTGGCATGCTCACTGGAGGTGAAAGCTGTTGTTTGAGTTTTCTGTGGAGTGTAAGGACTGGTTAGGTCAGCTGGTTTCTCCTCCCTCAGCACCCTCAGGCACTTGTCTCCCAGCAGTCTGCCATAAGAATCCGCTGACCGTCTCTCAATTCTCCCCACACAGCTGCAAAACCCATTAGGATGTTTTAGTGCTGATATGCTGTAAAAATGCAAATTTTCATCTGCTGAAGGGCGAGACTCCAAGAAATTTTTTTAAAATTGTTTCACTGCTGAATAAGGGTTATGGGGAGTTGATACAGTCAGAACGCAGAGTTTTAAGAAATAGGAGATAAGCTTATACTGTAAATAAGATCACTAGTATTTTGGTTCTTAAGTCACTTGGGACTTTGTCACAGACTGTTTTCTTTTTGTACTTCTTTTTTTTTAAAAAAATAGAAAATAATGGGCTAAGAGGTAGTCTTCTGCTCTGTTGGTGTACAAAGGAATAACTGCAATGTCGGCTCCAAAAGGGCACTGTCTATAGAGCTACTTAGAAGCTCTATAGAAAAGCCCAAGATAGAAGAGTCAGCTTTCCTTCAGCAAATACTTTAACTTCTTGCGCACATTAATGTTCTGTAGAGCTGTGGCCAAATGTGGCATCCTTGACTCACTTAGTGGAGTAGTGAGGTAGAGATACTGTTCTATTTTTTCTTTAAAATCAAGACAATTTGATGAAAATAATGGTGTTTTCAGTTAGAAAAGAAATAGATGATGAGTGCTTTGTCCAGATTTTGGAACAAGTTTTGACCTTTGATCAGAAAATTTTAAAATTATTTTTCTTTCATCTCTCAGCTGAAATAATATAGTGGCTGTGTAACCATTGATATTCAAGAGTTTTTTGAAGGATGTTACTTCCTTCCCTTACCAGAGGTTGAAAAAAAGGAAGGAATTGAGTATATTTCTACTTTTTCCTACTGTATCCTTTACCAACAATGCAATAATTTCATCCTGCGTTAGTCCTCGTTAGCCCCATATGGGCTGTTCGGGCATAATGTGCACGATACATTCTCTAAAGTGTGGTCACTTATATTGAAGTACTGTGTTCGTGTTGCTGTATTTCATCTGAGCTTTTATTTTCATATCAGATGATACATAAGAAGGATAGGAGGGATTAGCCCTTTGCAGTTCAGCAAGTTACTTTCTCTGAGGATTGTCACTACCACCTTTAGAATGTGTTAGACACGTATAAATAATAAGCCAAACTCATATGTCTTTTCCAGGTAGTTCCTCATAACGCTACTGAAGCGCAGATTGAGTGTTTTGTGAGTACTGCTTGATTCAGCAGTATCGAGAAACAGGAGCTCTTTGTTGCAAAGTTTCCATAGTGATCTCAACAGTATACAAATGTGGAATTAATGGATATGCTTCAATATTGTCTAATTTTAGTTTGACAGCCAGGAAAAGGGCATAGTAATGTATTGGAAGATTCTCACAACTTATTCTGAGCAAAATCTGGTTCATGCAGAGCTGTCTGTGGTTTTCAATGCAATGTGTAAAAGCCCCATTAATAGGAGCAAAATACAAACAACGCAGCAGAAATCGTACACTCTGACAGGGGAGTGAAGCCTAAAAATTTCTATGGGACACTTAACTCTGTCTGAGAGGCTCAGTGGTGTTGGCACAAATGTATGCTTTGAATCAAATTAATAAATTTATCCACAAATTATTTTTAATTTATTTGGGATGTACTTAGATCAAAAAGTAAGCACTCGGTTTTTAAATGCTACCTTTTATTTAAAACTAGCTTATTTAATATTTGAAGTACAATCAGTTCTGTGTTGCATCTTCTCTCTCCTCTGCTCTCCAGCTCCAGCAATCCATCATGATGATGATGATATGTAACTTTTTCCCTCTTCCAGGTTTCAGGTAATCTGAATTCATTGAACTCATACTGTTACTAATAATGTGATAATGAAGAGGGAGATTTGTTTGACATATTATTTCAAACTTAATGGATTCCATATGCCTCTCGCCATCTTGCAAGGCAAGAATGCTGATTGGCCTTTTATTAATACTGAATGTAGTGTGGGTCATTCTTCCTAGATATTAGTTACAGGGTAGGACTAGAAGCTAGCTGGAGGTACAGTGGGAAAGCAACTAAACGTTGGTTATTGTTCCTCAGTCCCAGGTAATATTCTGGTTTTGTCTTTGGTCAAAAGTAGCAGCAAAACTTTGAGCTCCCCTATCCATGACTTTTATTTTTTTTTTAATTTTTTTTTTTTACTATGAGTACATGTTGTAGGTATTGTCCTGTTGTTCAGTGCCAATGGTTTAGAAAGCTAATGCATGCGAGCAGGTCATGCATGCACAGTGGCCAGCCTTGAGATTGTTTGTGCAGAACACCTGATTGCATGAGATGTAGCAAAAATGACAATTGTCCGTCTCTTCATCAGAAAGAGGAAAAGATAAAGAAATGTTGCTTGCTTCTTTTCTGAGGAGCCTATTTCCAGCAGGTTGTTGTTATTTATGATTAATTTTTAATTATTTTTTTTTTCAAATCCGTGAAGGCTGTTTTCTATTGGTTAAGCAGCTGTAATATTGGTATTGGATGCAAGTGGAAAGGATACTACTAATCAACAAGAGCAGAGTGTGGAGATGGAAGTAACTGAATTTTCTATCACGTTACTAGGTAAATCAATCAGCATTGCTTATGTCCCTCTTTGGCCTTTTAATTTTACTATCAGGCATTTTGCTTATTTGTAAAACTATTGCTGTTTCTTTCTTAAAGTGCTTCTCAAAGCTCCCCTCTGTAGTATGCCATATGCAGGAGGAGAGCACGGCTGTAGCTGGGCAAATGAGATTGCTGTTTGGAACCAGCAAAGAGTTGGGGTCACCTGCGCCTGCTGGGTGCTTATTTCTTGTCTCTAAGTCACTCTGTTGGAGTATTGTTACCTCTCTGAAGCAGGAAAATACCATGTTTGAATGAGATTTAGTGCAGAAACTATTCAGTTGAAAGTTGAAAATACTGCTACAAAACACTACTGGAACACAGAGTTTCCACTTGGTCACCTGATGACTGCCCGTTCCCTCATTTGGAGAGAGAATTTACCTCACAAATTACTTCCAAATTAATGTAAAGCCCCTGCATAACCAAACTTTTTGGTTGTTTGAAGAGTTAACATGTTAAATTTGTTACTTTTTTTTTCAAATTTATGTAAATTTAAACAATTAGCTTTTTTTTCCCTATAATATGACAGTAAAAAGATTTTTGGTAACAATATTTATCTCATTAAGAACAAAGTTCCATTTAATCTAGAAGTATTGCAAAGTGTTTCTCATAAACTATAGACTGCTTGAAAGTTTGTATTTTGCCATGGTGATGAAGGAGCGTGTCAGTGACACAAACGATCACATTTCAGTAACCATTCACTGTGTTTTTAAAAAACACGTCCCATTTCCACTGAAAAAACCAAACATACCAAACATTTTGAAGCAATAGAAAGCCTTTTCAAGCTTGCTGTTGATTTGAAAACATTGGAAAAAGGGATTTTCATTACAAATGCCATTATTTTGTGTATGGCTCCTAATTAGAAGCAAAACATTTCTGTTAATGCTTAGTAATATTTTGCTTTAAACTTATCTTATCTTTAGTGAACTGGGTTTACTCATGTTGTTGCTCCTTGTAGCAGAACAAAAACCCCAAATTTCAAGTAGTCAATAATTTAACTATTTAGTTCCTGGGATTATGTAGAAGAAAGTGCCTTGCATATGTGTTTTGACATTGTTTGTGCATTGTTGTTTTGGGGCTTTGATGTTTTTTGATAGAATAGTTGGTGTTTTCTACCTACAACAATTTGTTTATTTTTCAAAAAAAAGTATTTCCCTCTGGAATGCTTGGAAGGGAAAACACTGAAAAGCTAGGTCAGTCAGTCAAACAAGTGCAGCCAAATAGAGTCTTGACATCTCACCAACTACAGAATTAAACAACGTGAAAACTGAAAAAAATCCTCATTCTTTACTTGCATAGAGCTACTTGTTTCAGGGGGCAGGCAGGTGGGAGGAGTATTCCATATATATGATTATGTCAACAAAGCTTCTTAGTGTTTTTTAATTATTTTAAAATGGAATGTGTTATGATTATTTCTTTTTGCAGCAAGTGCCTTTATTGTTCTGATCTTCATTTTAGCTCTTTGTTGTCTTTTAATTATTTACCTTATAATAGAAAGTTTGCAATCACAAAAAGTGTTTGATTTGTCATAAATGGTCCCACCCTCATCAAGCAGTATATGTGTTTGCTGAGGAGAAGAGAGTAATGCATTTTTTAGTTTTCATATGGTTTAAAGCAGAACTCATTTCTTTTCCATGAGATCATATGGTTATGGCTTAGTGATGTATTTTAGAACTATGCTATAATTATAAGTTACGTGGCTATTGCTTCTTGTTTTCAGTAACTAAAATGACAGGATATAATAATGGGTAAACATTTCATGTTCCCATGGGATTCTCTAGGGCTGGAAGCTTGAATTTATCTCTAAATTATAAGACGCGAAAGATACATTGTTGTTTTAAATAACAAATGTATGATTCGTCCACTAACACTCTTGGGGTTATAATTGCAATGCAATTATTAAATGCTGAATTCAAATTCAGCCATAATGAATGAGATAAGGAAGAAGAACTGTCTAGAACAATACATAGCACAGATGTAATATACTATCAGGGGAAGAATTCAATAAAATGTAAAAACAATATAAATTTTAAAATGGGAAAAAATATTTTTTAATTAATTTTAATTTTCCACCAACACTGCTTCTTACTTCTGTTACTTAATTTCTTCTTTCTTGAGTGTCATGTATTCAAAAAAGGTCAAATCTCACACTAAATATTTAGAAGAAGGTTAGGGTAGATGACCTCCAGGAGTACCTTCCAACCTTTGATATGTCTGCTGCTTTGTTTGCTGGAATTCCAGTTGGAGCTCCTTATTCCCTTCTGCAGTGGTGTTCTTCATTATAGTTATGTGAGCTTTTTATGGCCACTTTTCAGAGCAGTGTCTCCCTTTCCTAGGATTCAGTATGACATAGGTGCTTCTTCATTCTGGCAATCTGTAATATCTTTGTTAAGGGTTAATTCTGGGTCTTTCAGTAGAATTTCTTCATGTTTTTCTTTTTTTTCTGCAGATTCCAATCATGATACAATTTCTTATCAGGGACTGGGATAATGCCTCAGAATTGCTCTTTGCAGACTTTCTGTATTTTCACTTTCTTTTTGTCCTCTCTGCTTCACAACATTTTTCATGTTTCATATTTCATGGAGTTTATCACTCAGGTTCTGTGGATTAGTTGAAAAATATAACAAAACATCCTCAGAAGTAGCTTTGAGAGAAATAAAACTACCTCAACTGTTGGTTGTTTTGTTGGAAGATGTTGCTTACAGTTTCAGACAAGGGTTATAAAATATTTTTCTTACGTCTGTTACACATTTCAGCAGTCATCTGGCTTTTAATTGGTCTGTTTCTTTAGTCTTGGTATCTTTTCACTTTTTTATTACTCTTTGAAATTCACAAATTATAGCAGGCATGCAGAAGCAGGGAATGAGAGAGGTCTGGTTTAGTAAATTTTCTGAGTTAAAACTTGTTAATAAAGTAACAAATTACTGTAGAGCCTCCTAAGGATATATTTCCCCACAGACATCTTTAGAATTAAATCTGAACAAGTAAATATCTGATCTGAGGCTCTTTCTTCAGACTGAAAATGGGGAAACCCTTTTTCAAATTTGTGAGATTATAATGGGTCTTAAATATGTCTTTTGGTTTCTCATGGGGATATACATACCATTTTGGTTAACGGTTTGATTTTAGTCACTCCTAAGCATTAGTCCAACTGTAATTTAACTAGTTTTTTCATCTTTATACTGTTTAAGGGATGAAATTCCTTAGGGAAACTGTAACAAAAGAATCTAGAATTGCTTAGAGATAGATGCAATATTATTTACCTCTGGCAAGATAGTGGTGCAAAGGAAGTATTAATGCCGTTTTGAAAGACATTGATGAGTTTTAATCAGGAATACTATGTGTAACTGACCATCAATAATCAAGAAAGTTGAACTCATGCTGAGTAGGAGGAGGTTCTAGGAATGAACAGTCTATTTAATAAAAAAGACACTAAAGGCACTTGGTTGTGCAGGGTGAAAGCTGAGAAGGGAAATTATTGTTGCCCATAAAAATATCATAGGAGTGAGATATTCTGGGGTGGGATCTAGGTCACTGAAGATATAGGATAGAGCAGGTAAAAGGATATCAATTGAAGCAGGTTTCTGCCTGCAAAAGCAGCAAGATAAAAAATATTCCAGTATGACAAGTGGTGGTAAAAACCCTTCCTTGTTCTAGTATCTTTTCCTCATCTATATAATTTAAGAATAAAAGCATATGAAACATTGCCCGAAGGAGCAAGGACAGGGACAGGAAACCTTTTCCATTTGAGTTTGGAACTGCTGCTTAAGCTCACCCAGCAGGTCAGGGGGGGTGCTTCTACCCTTCTAATCTGCTTTTGTGAAACCCCATCTGGAGTACTGCATCCATCTCTGGGGCCCCTAACATAAAAAGGGTATGGGCCTGTTGGAGCCAGTCCAGAGGAGGGCCACAAAGATGATTAGAGAGCTGGAGCACCTCTTCTATGAAGACATGCTGAGAGAGTTGGGGTTGTTCAGCCTGGAGAAGAGAAGGCTCCAGGAAAACCTTACAGCAGCCTTCCAGTACCTAAAGGGGGCCTACAGGAGAGATGGAGAGGGATTCTTTATCAGGGAGTGTAGTGTTAGGACGAGGGGTAGTACCTCCAAACTGGAAAAGGGAACATTTAGTTTAGCTATTAGGAAGAAATTCTTTACTGTGGGGGTGATGAGGCTCCCGAACAGGTTGCCCAGAGAAGTTATGAATTCCCCATCCCTGAAAGTGTTCAAGGCCAGGTTGGATGGGGCTTTGAGCAACCTGGTCTAGTGGAATGTCTCCCTGCCCATGGCAGGATGGTTGGAACTAGATGGTGTTTAAGGTCCCTTCCAACCCAAACCATTCTATGATTCTGTGATTTGGGTTCAGAGAAGGGCTACGAAGCTGGTGAGGGGTCTGGAGCACAAGTCTTATGAGGAGAGGCTGAGGGAGCTGGGGTTGTTCAGTCTGGGGAAGAGGAGACTGAGGGGAGACCTTATCGCTTTCTACAACTACCTGAAAGGAGGCTGTAGAGACGAGGGGGTCGGTCTCTTCTCCCAGGTCACAGGTGATAGGACAAGGGGTAATGGCTTCAAGTTGCTCCAGGGGAGGTTCAGGTTAGATATTAGGAAATACTTCTTTACTGAAAGGGTTGTCAGGCGTTGGAATGGGCTGCCCAGGGAGATGGTTAAGGCATCATCCCTGGAGGTATTCAAGAGATGAGTTAATATGGTGCTCGGGGATATGGATTAGTGTTGGGTTGGTGGTGTTTTGGGTGTGGTGTGTTTGGTTTTTGTTTTGGTTTTTGGTTTAGTTTTGGGTTTGGGTTTTTTTGTGTTGGTTTTTTTTTTTTTTTTTTTCCATTGGTTGGACTAGATGATCTTAAAAGGTCCCTTCCAACCCAGGTGATTCTGTGATTCTATAATTCCAACACACTGTCCATGGCTTACTGTGTTACCATGTAGGCTGCTTGTAGGTAGGGCAACCTCATTGTTTTTAAAAACAATGTATCTGTTTTTCTATTTTCTGCAGCTAAAGGTAAGGTGTAGCAGACTTTCAAAGAATTAGCGCTAGAAATAGTAATTGAAAGTCTTACTTGTTACTGCTGTGCTTCTTGTTGGGAAGCTGACAAGATATTCATAAACCCACTTAAAAAATAAAATAAAAAAACAAACACACAAAAAAAGTCAAAACACAAAGCCCCACACAAAACAACAAACCAAATTAGGCTTGCTTCTTGCCTCTGATGTGAAGAGTTTGAATCATGATAATTTAGGCAGCAGTACTTAAAGATCTATCCCTGAATATTCTATACTGTTGCAGTAATTCCTAGGAATTTACCAAAGATGAATCCCACTGTGTTTGTCACTACTGTTAGACTAAGAAGGAGTCCCACTAATGAAGAGCTTTTAGTCTGCCTAGACAAATCAGATATGAAGGAACAGGACAGGATGCACAGAACTGTGTCTTGTGCACAGATTTAATAGCAAAACTGTTTTCTGCAAATGAAGTTGTTTGGAAGAGATTCAATGAGGAGAAGACTAACTAGAAGGAGTAAAACAAAAGCAAAAGATTTCATCTAGGATGTAATTCATAGAAGAGGGAGGCAAGGGGGTGGAAAAGCCAGGGGAATGGAACAGTTCAAATTAGAGAATAACTAGAGCAAAAGGTAGTGGGAAAAGAAAGAAAAAAAAAAGATGGTGCATGGTTGGAGCAAGTCTGTTGTGATGCAGACAATGCCAGGAAAATATGCAAGAGTCCGCCTATTGTCTCTAGAAATCCGAATGAACACCACAAAAGGAGTGCTCTGATCCTACTCCCTGGCTTCTTCCTAGCATTTCTTTTCTTAAAGAGCAAGGAGAAAGAAAACCTCCCCAAACAGTTCATTAAAAATTATGCATTTTAAATGCTTACGGGCAAAGTTTAAATTTCATTGTATAAAAACATCATCAAAATGAAGAGTAACCGTGAGAGAAACTCTCTTTGTTCCTTGTTGCAAGGTACTCCACAGTGAGCTGGGATGAATGTCTGAGCATCTGGGGGAAAAAAAGAGGGAAGAAAATGATGAGAGATAAGGTAAATAAAGAACAAAGTTATAGTAGTCATAGAGAAGCTTTGATGGGAGAAACTTCTTATGCTATCTGAAGTCTGGCAGAGCAAATATGAACTCCTGAAGTGCTGTTGTGACCCCAAATAAATTTCAGCTGTATGCAAAGTTGATACGGCATCCTTCCTCATCAGTGTATATTTTTAATAAGATCACAATGCAAACTGTTTTCTCTCCATTGTTTTTAAACGGTATTGTGAAATCACGGTTTCTAAAAGGAAGTTATTCTGGCACGTGATAAGGTGCTGAAAAGTTTTGTAGTGTATTTTAGATATGGTGAGGACAGAGGTCTATCACAGCCAACTTTTAGAGCTTCATGTCATGGCTCATCATACCCTAACAGTAGCCTAATGGAAGTGTCTTTAAGAGGAACAGATGGCAATTTCCATTCTTAGTCTGTGTCCATTAAACAGATTTCACGTATATCCCCAAAACTTATATCTGTTGTGCATAAAGCCATGAGCAGAACACTGCAATGTTTGATCTCTCTCTTCTTGTGCCTTCTTGTATGTGAAATTCAGTTACAGTGTACAGTGAAATGAATGATTATTAGTGTCTAGAGATATTGTTGCTTTCTGTGATATGAAAATGCTGCAGTGTTTCATTTGAGAATATGTTTTGAATATTTCAAACAAGTGATTGTTCAGTGAAATAAGATATACTTGAACCTTAAGAAGTTTGTTTCTGCTAAAAATATAGGAATTATCCCATTGAAAAGGGGTGCAAATCTAAGTTCTAACAGCAAGCAAAAAATGCAAGAATCTGGAAATGTGGAGTATGATGCCTTCTATTGATTATGAATTTTGAAATATCAGCTCTCATCAGGGTGTGGGGTGAATCAGATGCCTGCTGTGGTGATTTGGTTCAAATAATGTCTTTTTCACACCTCTAATGGCCTTACCAAACAATCCAGGTACATTTTTGCATTATGTTGAACAGTAAATGTATTTATCTGAGTGGTGAACTTTTAAGTTAGTATGAAACTTATGGTATGTTGCAGTTCTAATTACTATTTAGACAATTTAGGGGGACTTCAAGAGCTGCTGACACTGATTGGATTTAGATTATTGCAAGTTTTCACCTGAAGTGAAATGATTAAATAAGACACTTGAATGTTTCCTAAAATGAATCTTTGTTCTGTCTCTTGGAAACTCAAATGTAGGTATCACTGTTGCAGCCCTTCCCTTTAGCAAATACTTTCCTTATGGGGTAAGGCATTAACGGTCTTGGATGAAGCTGGGAAAGTTGTGACCATAAAGCACAGGATTTTCATTGGAATAGCGTATTAGTTTTCTGTTCAAACCAGTCTTAATTAAGTCTGTGGTCAATCTACTGTTCATTTCTGGTATTAAGTTGGGTTCTTTTCTCTTCATGGGCCAAATTCATATATAAAATTGAAATTATGACTAGCATAAATCCTCTTTCATATAAATTTTAATTTTATTATGTTTTTACACTTGCCTTTATTAAATGTAAGCATGCTCATTTCCGGCTTGATACCTTAGCTGCTCAGCTTGATACTGTGTTTTTCCTTAGCTGGTGTTGATAAACTTCTGAGCATGAAAGCATGAGATATTTAAAATTATTCCAATAATTATTCTGTAAAACATGTATCTGTTCTGTCATACTAGGCTTTTACCTGTTTGGTCTGTATGGATATAAATGGATGCAGAAGGTATAAGAAAGAGGAGAAACTTTCTGTGCAATTAGGAATTGTTACTATACTGGGCTTTATCGTAGGACTGTGAAGTGGAAAGTTACAGTAAAATGCTTTCCTTTTGTTTTACTCTCATTGTTTACATTTAATTCTGGAAGAATTAGGTTTGTATGTTCAGGACAAATGAAGTATCTTCTATGTTGAATTGCTGAGAAATGCTGAGATTGAAGTCTACAGGACCAAACTCCACATCCTATCTATTCAGTAAATTAACAGTCAATTAAAGTCAATTCAGTAAATTAAAGATTTGTTTGGTCCATTGCATTCTTATGATGTTAATTCTATCTGATAGAGAGAGATTTCAAGGTCTCAGCTCATAGTGCTTTTTAGTGATTGCTAGTTCTCAGCATTATTTTGCTTACTTGTGACTGGAGTTTAATAATCACTTATATTAATTTGCTTTTGAAATAATTTGAAAATACTGAAGTTATCTAGGTATTTTCATCATGCGATAATTTTGTGGTTCAGGCTTAACATAACAGAGCTAGAAACCTGAAAAAAAAAACATGTTATTTTTTTTATCCAGAAGGGTCTTTATGCATATTTTGTATGTCCCCTTCAATTGCATTCTTTTTTTTTTTTTCCCTTTATGAGGGATTTGTTATTGAGTGTTAATGATGCTAAATAATTTTATGCAGTGGAACCAGCCTTCATTTTAGCATCCTGTTTATGGAGCAAGGTTCTGTTGATACGGATTATTTTGGTATAAGCCTGGATATGTAACAGTGGAGGCAAAATTATCAGTATTGAGCTGGGCTGACCTGCATAATTCAAGAAAACACCTGAGTCTGCATCTAGCATATGAGAAGTCCTAAGAAAATCAATAAGGCTACTTAAAGGCTCGATGCTAAGTTGCACTTTATTTATATGTTTTTTTGAACTGAAGCAAATATCAGTCATGTCAGTACAAACAAATGAAGGTCTTTAATGTTTGCTGTTTATTCTTTCTGTGTTTTTCTTTCCTCCCCATGTCTGTGCTCCTTTTTCATTTGATACTGTATATGACTGCTATCTTAGTTTCAGTATTTAAATGGTCATGGCAGGCTAGATTGAATTTCTGACTAAGGTTCAGACTTGCTTTGGCACAAGGGAAATACTGTCCCCAGTAGGTTGAAGTGACTTTGTAAAACATCTGGTGAGTTCTTTCCCTCTTTTGGATGCAGTTTTGCCTTTGAGAACTGAAAGTTGCATCTGAAATACAACTGTGTAAATTTCATTCTGTCACCTAAAATACGTTTAATTAGAAATCATTCATGGGTTTAAACCTTAGATGACTTGTGGTTTTGTATAGTGGGTCCTTCTTTTGGAACTCTGTCTATGGTATTTTACAACACAAATATTGTGGTGTTTGTCACTTCAGGGAAGTTGAAACTAGGATTTTATTGTTGCTATGTTCTTTCTGAAGATGATGGTATGAGAGGGAGGGAATCATCTTTTTCTTGCATAACAATCCATGAGACAGTCCAGAGAGAAGCAATATTCCTGGAGTGCTTCTAGTTGTTTATTCTATAGACCTGGAGAAATGAGTCTAACCTTCAACTAGTAAAAAGCAGTATTCTTCCACTGATGTAACTGCTGACTGAAATTTTTTTTTTTTTATTCTCCCAACCAAGAATCTGGCACATAAAATCTGCCAAGCTTGATGGATGCATTGTGCATATCTACACCCTATATTTGGCTTGTAGACATCGTGATGAGTGAGCACAAAAGCAGTTATGTGGGAATAACAATAACAAAGTGATCTCCAAGTTGATTATGGAAAATATAAAAACGCTTAAGTGGTGACGATTTAAAATATGTGTTGATATATAGTTAGCATACTTCCATGGCTTCTGTGGATGAACTGATAAGAAAAATTGAAGGAAAACAAAGTGTAAAGAAGGGGCAGCCACAGGAGGGAAAAGCTGAAAGGCAACTTCTAATTTATGCATTAGCTGAAATGCTTAAGGCTGGAGTCATTGAACACGTGAAGTGGGCAGGGCTGTTTATTCCCACTCTTGTGCCACAGCCACCTCCTGCAGCTGCATATTAAATAGGATCAGGCCACCCACTTGGCTGAAGGGGCCTATATTTTCTGAGTCCTGTATCTGTATCCACAGATACAGAGATGGTATCTGTGAATACCATCTTCTGAAATATCTGAGTGCCTTGGTTGCATCCACGCTGGCTCGGGTGGATGGATCAGGAGTGTGACTGAGGTGTCACTGACTGACTGCTGTGACGAAGACCAGAAGCGCAGGACCAGTATGAGCCCCCTTGGCTTGAGGCAGCATGGCTAGAAGGAATGCTGCTTTGCTGCACCCTGTAGCCATAGTTGTGCTTCATTACATATTCCAACACAGTGGTTTAATAATCCCCTTTATGTGCACACCATGAACCCTGGTAAACCACTCCCCTTTTATCCCACTAGGCTGCAGTTCACACGTCCAGGGACAGGGAAGCTAGGAAAACTGTTTCAGACCATCTAGATGGACCTCCTTTGCAACAGGTTTTTACCTTTTTGCCCTTGTATCTTGTGATTGGTTACCAGATTCTGAATATGAAGACAATCAAGACATTAATAATCTTCCTTCAAAACAGAGACTGGTGCAATGTGTCTCAAAATCCAGCATTATTTCTTAAAATAAACAGTGTTAATATGCTCATTGTAGTGTGTGGAGTGTGTGGAATCATGTTGAAAATACATTTTTGTCAGGGAGGTACTGGAAGCAGCTTTTCAGTTTAAGCATCACACTAGTTGCTCTGTGACATAGTCAGAAATTTTCAGATAAATCTCTGTACCTTGAGCCCAAGGCTACATATCTACAGAAAAATAATACCATAAATCTGAATTTACCCAATTCAAAAGACCTAAATCAAAGCATAGTCTTGGGATCATAGCATCCCAAGATTTTGTCTCTGGAGATCAAAATCTTCATGACCAAAAGTCAAAAAGCAGAATTGCAAATGTTAGCAAAGAGCTTTTGTAGTGTGCACAAACTCAGGTGCATGCACGTCTACAAACACATATACATGTGCCTCACTGGCTGAGATTGTCACTGTTAGAGGATTGTTACAGAGTTTCTGATATTCTCAATTAGATGCTAATAATCTAGCTGCTTTTGTGTACTTAGTTTGAGTTCACAGTCCATTTTAAATTTGGTCTCATCTGCTCTCCATTTCACTTTTAACCATTGTGTTCTGTCATGAATTTACTTTAATGGGTCAAACATTTTATTTAAAATTTAAATCAATCAGGAAATCAATAGGTATATGATAGCTAGCAGATTTGATAACTTCTCATACTGGAAGAATTGGATGCAATTAATTACAGACTAAATATTACAGTTTACCTTTTCCTTTACCGGATATACTATGTCATTATCCAAATATGCTGCATGCCTTTATGCTCTGGAGTCTGATCTCAAATAAAATTGTAGCACTTGATCTCTCAAATCCTTACCATTGACTGCAAGGGGAATATCCAAATATACTGCTAAGTTGTGCTGTACATTCTCTTTTTTTATGACACCTCTTCTTTGAACCCAGAAAAGAGAGTTTGTTCTGCATGTTTTTAAGATAGTAATTACACCCTGTCTTGAAGCATAATTCTTAATCCCTTTCAGAAACAAGAGCTGGAGCTGTAGTTCTGTTGGGGAGCTAAAGAGAAGATGGTCTTAACCAACATGACAACTAATGAGTAGATTTGAGGAAGAAGAGTGGTAGGAGTGACATGATGTAGAAGTGAAGGGCTTGAAGGTGATGTGGTGAAAGCCTCAACTGGAAGCACTGGTCTGACAAAGATGTTAGGTTTGAATGGATATTAAAACTCCAAGGTCTTACTAGGACAAAGGAGGAGCTGGAACTCAGTGAGGAGCTGTGGTCCTTCAGGGCAGGGGTTGATGGTTACAGGGCTTCTGGATTAAGAAAGAGAGAGAGGTCACAAGAGGGTATCCCTGGTGTAGGAACAGGACTCATGCACCTTTCCCAGTCCACTTTTCTCTCTTTTTTTTTTTCCTCCCTGTGTCTGAAATACAGCAGCCTTATGACAAAGATAGCCTTTGCTCATCTTTCATTTCTCAATTGTCTCATACAAATCATTGCATTTCTTCCCTTTAATGGTGAGTAAATTCAGATGTAGAGACACTCAAGGGCATATGACCTGGATTTTATTTGGTGTATTACTCCGGATTGAGACAAACTGGAATGAGTAATGTTTACAGATTATTATTTTAATATGGTGTGAAGCTTGAACTATCAAAAGAATTTTCATTTTATACTTGTGTAATCATTACAACTAAACTTTACAACAGACAAAGCTATACATTTTTGCCAATAACACCAAGTTTATTCAAGATACAGATACATATCCTCTGCCTATTTTCACTGCCCTAGCTCTCTTTCTTCTCTAATTAACCCAGATGCTAAACTAAAAGTATCTCTATTTCCTTCAGAGGGGAAAAAAATGGTGTGAGGTCAGAAACAAATCTTGTCACTTTCTGACCAAAAAACTGTCAAAGATGAAGAAGAATCTTTAGGCTGGGACAGAATTCATTTGCAATTGCTAAATGCAAGTCATGTTGCTGAGGTCAGAAGGGTCTTATTATTGAGGTCAAGGTCTATTATTTGGTAGAATACCATTATACTGCTTGCCACATTTCACATTTAGTTTAGAGAAGCTGGAATCTCAGGTCTGACCCTTATCTCTCTCTGTAACTTCATAGAAATCTTGTAACATTACTTTTGGGTTTCTCAGTGTGAGTTAGGTTTGCGAATATTTAACTATATAACTGAAGAAGCTAGCCTATGTTGGTATTAACCAGATGAAATTCTTAGAGCACCAGGAAAGCAGGGAAGGGAAGGACATCTCATCCAACAGGAGTGAGGTTATCTGGTAACGATTTTGAGCATAGGAAATTCATGGTTTAATCACCATGCTACATTTGTTCTGGTTTGCTTTGTTAATATGTCATTTTTGCAGAATAAATTGTCACCATGTCTGATCTTTCTTAAGGTTTGTGAATGACCTTCTCTCCTGGAACTTTTTGTTATACCTTATTTTAAAATCCTCTTTGTGGGTCACGTTGGAACAAAAATGAGAGCTAAATTTAGCTTTTAGTGATGGAAATTGGGGCTTGCAAACTCAAACTTTTGCACAGAAGGTTTAACAAAACTCTTCTTGACTAAGCACTGGAACTTTGCTGTTGTGCCAAAGGTTATGGCACAGATTATGCCCAGATTATGAAGGCAAAATCACTTCGTTCAGAAACTTGGTAATTGACTTTTTTTAACTTCTGAGCTTGGTGCTGAGTTTTTGTGTGGGTAGGGAAATATATGCAGGGGGGCTTGGCAGAATCAGTTTATTATTAAAGGGAAATCTAAACTCTGAAAACAACACTTTTAACTAGTGCCCTAGCTTGATGAAAAGTCTTTGTCTGCTGAAGAACACAAAGTACTTACTATTTGGTTAAACAAAAGACTAGGAAATCTATTAACAGATAATATCTGTATAACAGTTTTGCTAACTGGATTGCATTTGGCTTCTGTTTCATAATCAAACCCAAACTATAAAATGGCAGGAGCTGCGTAGTCATATTTCTTGTTTAGAGCTAATGCTGTAGGCTGCTAAGTGGTGTGCAGATTGAAAGGTGAAGAGCAAGTTCAGCCTAACAGGACAAACTTCCTTACCACGAGGCACCTTGCCTCTGACAAGCGCCCTTTTAAGAGGGAGAGAAGTTTCATTTTGTCCAGCAAATTTGCCTTGCTACTTCCTTTGAATAAGTAAATTGTTTTAACCTGTGCAACAGGAGAAAGAGCCCAGCTTTTTTGCATATCTTGATGGTATCTGCACCCAAATGTATCTATAGAGCAATGACCCACATCCACAGCTCTTCCTGCATTATACTTTAAGATATAGCTTCTAACAACTTGTGGAATCTGCTTTTATAATATATAGATTTTTCCCGTAGCTTGGACCTAAATAATTACATCAGAAACAAGCATGTATGTATTGGGCTGGATCAGGGCCCTAATCTCAAATATAATATGTTAAGCTTCTTGGACTTGGAGATGTTGAAGATACTCAAAACCTGCATGAACAGCGTCCTGACCGACCTGCTTTAACCCTACTTTGACAAGGGAATCTACATGACTTCCAGATCATCTCAGCCCTTCATGACTCTGTGACAGAGCTACCTTTTTGGCAGGTTTTACTTGCCAAAGACAAAGATAGGAAGAATAGAAATTAAGTAAATGTTTTCCAGTGAGACAGCAATTTGAGTATTCTTTACATCCCTACTACAGCTGTCCTAAATCTGGTTTGTACAATTCACAGTAAAAGTGGCGGATGTTGGTGGCACTTATAGAAGTGCCATTTGGATAAGTTGAAAATTTCATCTGTTTACCTAAAGACAGAATGGGGAAACTTGTTTGACTTGTCTTTATTTTTACGATTCCTTTATTGAGTGTAGAGAGGAACACTACCTCCTGCAATTTAAGGAAATCTAGCAGTGAGGCAGTATGCTGAATGGAACACATCATTTCCATGAAGCAGAGAAGCATATTTTGAGCTGTCAGTATACTACAATGTTTGTTTAGCTTCTTGGACCCATAGGAATATGTGTAATGCAATTTGCAAGTGTTTTGCATAATACAGACAATAAGATCAAGATGCCTTCCAAAAAGAACAGGAAATTAAAAGGGCATAATTCTTTTCTTAACCACTGGATGCCAGTTAAACAAAAGCAAAAAAATTAGGTAGCTTAGAGTTGTTGAAAAGGGAGAGTTCTTATACAGAGACTGCAATGTAATAATTCATCATAAAATGTCAACTGTAAAAGCAGAGCTAAGAGAATGCCAGGGAGTATATGTCTTGCCACATTGTAAAAATGAGAGTGGCAAAGCAAGAAGAGATTATTTCATTCTTCCCATCCTCACCTTAAGGACTGATTCCCACTGACTGTTATAAGAAGTAAGCCTTTTCATGTTTAAGCTAATTTTGCAGAGCTTCAAAAGCTTAATTGGCTTTGCTGCATTAACAGTAGGTCATTTCCGCACTTTATTGTTTTGGGAAGTGTGGAGCATGACAGTCAGCAACTTCAGAGCAAGTTGCAGGGTGGCACACTGCTGAGAGCCACTGTGAGCAGATGCCCAAAACTTGACATTCTTTACGATTTGGAACTTTTAATAAAAAAAAGTGCTTTTGTTAAGTGGTTATTTTTTCCTTATCTATTCTCAGGGTTGCTCTTGTGGAAAATATTCCTGAAGGGATCAACTATTCAGACAGTGCACCATCCCATTTGTCTCTTTTCCAAGGCTGGATGAATTTGCTTAATATGGCTGAAAAGTCTGTTGACATAGTATCTTCCCAGTGGGACCTCAATCACAGTCATCCATCAGCATGCCAGGTATGTTCTAGTCTAAGAAAAGGGTGGGACTTTAACAACCTGTTCTTGTTGTTTCACTACTATTTTATTATATACAGTCCTTCCCTGTAGCAGATCTATTTGTTTGGGTAGTCTGAAAAACCATTTTCATATGGGGATTTTCCTCACCAATACAATAGTTTCTGAGAGCAGTGGCACACTTGAACTAGATAACACATCCAACACGTAATCATATCACTTCCATCTTAGGGAAAAATGTCATTGTATAATCTTAAGAAATCTGCAAAATTGTACCTATATTAACACACTCATAATTAGAAAATACGTGTGTAGATTTATGGATATTTGCAATTTAGTGCAGCTGATGAGGGAAAGAGCAAGCATGTGGATTAATTCTACAGCCAAATAGATGGATAGAATTACACTTAAAAAGAACATTGTCTTATACCTTTTCAAAATGAGTCTTGGAAAGCAGCAGTGTTTGAGACTCCTGCAATTAAGAGCAATAGGAAAAATCATAAATCATAGTGAATGAGGCAGACATGCATTACAATGTTCCTGTGCCAACAAGTACTTTATTCTTGAGAGGAATCCTCTTAGAAATATGGTAAGGACAGGTTTCCACTTAGTATCACGTGTGAAACTAAGATGTCAAAGAATTGATAGGCTGAGAGTATCTCCTCTTTTCTAGCAGATGGATTTTTTGCTGAAAGGGCCAGGTCAGCTGACATGAAATGGGGTTAAAATACAGCCAAGTAACTGAAAGGAATCAACTCTGTTATATTATGTCATAAACTGTTCACTTTCCTCTCTATTTCTGTTGACACTGTGCAGTAAAAATGCCTTTTAGTAGATGATAAGGCAGAGACGGTTATTCTGAGCAACTAAAGATCATACTGCAAATAGCCTGTGTTTTCAAGTCATGAACCACATTCTACTTCTTTTGAAAGAGGCTGTAGCCTAGTTGAAAGGCATACATTAACTACTCTTCAGAATAAATCTACTACATGTCCATTTAAGAGTGAAAGTCTGAGGTTGAGCAGCCAAATGGAAAATGTAATGCAAAATCTTTCTATTAGAATGCTTATAAATATTGGGAAATAGTTTATGTATAAATTTGAGTATCAAAATATTGAGATGTAATTATGCAGCTAAGCTTTATTTAAATTTATTGCCTAAGAAACTTCAAACCCATGTACTGCCATTAAAGCAGATGAATTCAAAGAGATAGTGCCTTAGATGTTTTTTGGGTTGTGCATGAGTTGGTATGTGAATGAATCTTTTAAAAATGTTTTGTCTGAAAAAAATTCAACATGTCATTTCCTTCAAAACCAACGGAGCCTAACAAATCCCAAGCAGAGGACAAAAATAGCAAACTGAAAATTGGGATTTCAGTAGTTAAGCATCAAATCCATTCTTATGCAAACTGTAAGATATTGCCAAATTTCAGAGCGGGGAAAGGAAGAGATATGGAAGATCTGGATTTGCTCTTTCATCCTCAAATACACTGTTCAAACCAGAAAAATGAAACATTTCTCATAATATTCTATTCTAGTTAGCTATTTCTGCCTGCTAGTAGTCTTACAAAAGTGAGTAATTACTTCTGTTTAAAGGCAATTAATATTCCAGCCATTTCCTCATTTGTACAGCAGTGTAGGCTGAACAGCTGATAGATCTTTCTGTCAAGCTTGTCTATTCATCCTAAAACACTATGCTGTTATTGGCCAGTCTAATTGCTAAAGAAATTGCCAAGAGTCAGTGTTTCTTAGGAAATCGCTGCTGCAGAGAATGTACACAAAGCTTAATGTGTGAAAGGGAGGGAAGAAAACTTGTATCGTTACATCTGCTTTCTCCACTTGTAAAATGAAAGTGAGATTTCAGAAGAGCTTTAATAATTGTAATCCAGTAATTTTCTGAAGTATAAGTCGAATATCCTCAAGCCTTTACAATTTGAGTTCTGGAATATTTGTCCCAAAATAGCAGAAACATTTATGAAAGGTAAGGGGGTGAGACCAAACTTCCAGGCAGTTTGGTGCTTAGTGAGTAAGTTCTAGTTGTTCCTTGGATGAGTCTTGTTATATCAGAAAATAAGGACATAACCATTTTCCATATGGACCCACGTCCTGCTCTATAACTAGCAATTTCCATTTTATGAATATTCAAGACATATTGCAAAGCAAGGTTCTCTACAAGAGCACTTCAATAGACAGGGATTTTTGAAGGAGAAAATCTGAGTAGGCTAGACTAGACTGCTTTTTCTTAATTAGTTACACGGTTTAGCTATGTTCTTTGTATATGTGTTTGTATAGTTTCATACACACATGCATACATATATATACACACACATATGTCCGTTATACATATTGAAGAAAAAAAACAGCAGGAAATTCTGCAATTTTATTTACACCCATACATATATATACCCAATATACATATCAACCATATGTAAACATCCGTTTTGTCCAAATGTATATTGGACATATATAGAGAGATGTGCCTGTGCATATATAAAAGTGCAGATTTTCCTGCTGTATTTTTCTTCATTTTTGTTTTGGCGTATGTTACCTAGTGTCCTTGGCAGTTGCTTGTCCATGTTTGTTGTTATTAATCTAAATAAACGGTCATTCCTGACTGAGCTGTTCTGGTCACCAATGCTTTGCTCAGCTGCCTGAGTTCATGAATCTCCTTAAATTGGAGTCTTCAAATGCAAACATACGATGCTACAATGTTGCTTGAACTTCCACAGCTTAGGTGGTCAGGTAAACAAATATTTGTTTGTCAAAATACTGAGTAGGCTGCCTACACCTGTTTTTCTCATGCAAAAGAAAACCATGTGTTTTGGCAACTTAGTGATGTCATCTGTGTGCATTTTCAAGATCTCAGGGTAGTTGTCATACAGAAGCTCTGAGTTTTTGCAGAATGTTAATGTGTGACTTCTCCTGTGGCAATCCAATGTTTAGAGATATCAGAGGACAACAGAAACAGAATTTTTGAAGATAGCTTTTAATTCATCTGCAGTAAAGGGAGGAGTGAACATAAGATTGTGCCAATTTCATTATTTTCACAATTCATTTCTTTTGGCTCATCTCATGTTTAGAAACTCTAATTTAGAGTAACCTTTCATGGTTCCAGCAAGTCCTTCCTCACAAATTTCATCTTAAGCTTAACAAATAAGAATTAATGCCATCATGGTTCATTTGTATCGCCTCAGTTATTACACAGCAATCATCATAATCAAGCACATCTTTACACAAACATCTCTTCAGGTGGTGTCATTTCTCTGATGAGGTAGTACAGACTGAGGCATAGAGAGGAAATAAAAAAGAGATAGTTTTGAAAGTGAAAGCAGTTTTTAACTCTGACTGAAACTCTAAAAATTTACATTCCTCCTTTTTCATTTGTTATTTTGCTAGAAGAATTTGAGAGCACTTGCATTTCTTGGTTCTGCATTAAATAGCAAAAATTAAATTCAAGGTTTATTGTATTGGTATGTATTGGTTTCTGCCAGCATGATATGATTTGTAGTGATGTTTTATAGATACGCTCAAAGGCTTGATCATAGGACAACTTTAAAAAAATATTATTAAAATTATACAGAAAAAATCTAAAAGAAAATTCTGGAAGTACACAGTTTTATTTCTGTGGAAAGAAAAAGTTGTCTAATTGCAGGGATCTTTTACTGAAGAGCATGCTATTTCCATTTTAGAGTACTTCAGTAAATACAGAATTTTTGTGTTCATACCTCCCCTATTATTTTTTTTTAATGAGGAATGCGTGCTGATAAAGACAACAGCAGGCAAGGAATGCCAGGCTAGAATCAGTCTGCCTGCTAAGAAGTTGCTTTGGGGGAAGTCTCGGGGCCTTTTGGTACTGATAATGTTGGCTTTTTTTAAATTCACCAGATAGCTGTGGCAGGTATGTATGGTCGTTTAAAGTTCCCATGAGAATGTCAGTTTATTCAAGTGATATATACTTTTTACATCCTGTTTTGCCACTTCCAGTAGGATTTTTGAAACAGCCCAGTGAAAAGGGTGTAAGAGAATGTTTTATCAAGACAGCCAGGTTTCTAGTGGTACCGTTTGTTAAATGCAGATATGGGAATAAGGTAGGACTCTGCAGGCTCCTAGCACTTGGCTGCTGCTGTTTCTCAGTCCTGAGTCTATAGAGACGATTCTGATCACTGTCACGTAGTCGCGCAGCAGCCTGGTATTGTCTCACAGAGGGAATGCGGTCTGAATGACAGCAGGAGGGTTTGTATTCAACAGAAGCATTTCAAATGTGCTGACAGCAGTGACAAAACTCTTCAGACCTTCTGTCCTGTCTTTTTTCCTTTTCACAGAACAAAACAGTAAAATTGCAAGTAAACATGTCAGAAAGTATAGAAACTGGGTTCCAAATTAATATTAATGGAGAAGAATACCGGGTTCTTTAGCCATGAAGGAAGACTTTATAGTACCTTACTTTACTGTAGTACATACAGATTTTTAAAAACAAGTTGTGAATTTTTCATAGTTGTTTAGAGTGTCTGGACTAAGCCTTGGTGAGCATATGAATGCCTGCTCAGGGATAATGCAGCAAGAGATCAGATGGAAGGAATTCGTTGCACTTCTGGCACCAGGTTGTGTTTTTTGTATACCTCTGTAAGCACACATATTTCTGGTGACTGCACTCCTAGTCTTAACCATGACTACTTAAAGATGCTTTAAATGTTTTATCAATTTGAGGTTTCACCATAATTGGACAAAAAAGGATATTATAAATGCACAGCTTGTGGTGTCCCTGATGGGAAGAGAGATATATTTTCAGAGAGGATGTCTTTATTGGAATGCAGGGCTTCACTCCAAGTGATCTATTCACCCACAGAATGGACCATTCAGCTGGCAGCATGGCCTGTAAGAGGAAGACATTTGGTCCATCAGGGGTGCTGTCTTGGTTACATCAGGGCATACTAAGATCAAATAAACTCCGGAAACACTGATGTGTTCTTTTCTGTCCAAACTAAAGTTAATACAGAAAGTCTAGGCTTGTTTATCAAAGCTTTTGTAAATCATATGTAAGTAAATCTTGTGCAGGTAGAAGTGAAGTGGCAATATTATCCAAAAATAATTACATTGGGAAAAAAATGCAAAGAACCATCCCCTGAAACACATTTTTTCCACATTTATTTTTGTATGCTACAGCTTTCTACTATGCATCTAGTCAAAATAATTTTTTACAGATAAACCAAACAAAAAGCCATGTGCCTGTTTGTCTTTTGACCCAGTAAATTAAATCAGCTCGTGGAACCTTTCCAAATAGCAATTTCTACATATATATGTAGATTAAAAGACTAAAAAATTAATTAAAAAATTATAAACTAAAAAATTCATAAAAAATGTTTGTATTTAATTGATTTTTTCACGCAAGCCTTTTAAGTCCTTAATTTTCCTCTCTAGCTCTTTGCAGAGATAAAACTAAATAAACTCAAAACTGGTGGGGTCTCCAGTTGGTGAACCTAGAAGAAGTGGGGCCAACAGCTGCCTGAACTCTGGCATGTCAGGAGTCTGTCACCACAAGGGGCTGGGGGACAGGGCAAAGCATGGTCTGGGAACTCAGCAAAGTGATTTCAGGTCCTAGATTCAATTGGAGTGTAGCAGTGCCAGTCTGTGGCAATTGTGGGAGACACCTTCTTGGGGAGACCAGGGCACCCAGGAATAGTGGTTAGTGCCTCTCTGCTCCCCCAGGATCACAGTGGAGCTGCTGCATAACTGAGTGTAGCACCCATCCCCTCCATGCTATTACCTCATTAATTCTTACTTTTGCTAACATCTGCCCTGCTTCTCCTTAAAAAAAAAAAAAAAAAAGAACCATTGATTTGAGAATTAAGGATCCTTTTACCTTCATGTGAATATAAGGGAAAGATGCTCCTTGAGGGCCGGGTGTGTGAGTGAAATCATGGTTGTTATTTCTTACATATGGGACCACCTTGTCACTTCAATAAATGCTGAATTTGAGTATAAGAAGCATTTGGAGCTTCATGCAGATGCGTGTTTTTGTTTGCCTGTCCTGTTAGCTATTGTCTAATGTTTTCATTATGGCAGTATCTTGTTGAATACTAAGGTCCTGTGAGCCCTATGATGAGCAGGGAGCTATGTGGTGGATTCGAGCAAGCAGGCTGGCATATATTGCAAAAGTAAAACATAAACAGTAGTTTTGTGTTTCCGTTGCAGCTTCTGGCTGCTCTGTAAGTTTGAGAAAGATATTTTTTGGAGGATGGGTATTCTTATTTTGTCATGTTCAAAGCAAGTGAATATTAAAAAAGTAAATTTAAAAAATAGGTCTGTGCTGTAGATAGTACTACCTAGTTTCTGTGACTGCTTAATGCTGAAGTCCCAGAAAGGCTCAGTGTCACAAGGGCTTCTGTCTATCTTTTCGTAGTCCATGCTATGTCAGACTGCATCATCCCAAACTGCTTTTGCATTGGCCGTTTTTCTAGAATAGAAAAGATCTTTTACAGATTTTTAGAGTAACAGTTTATACAGGGAATTGTCTAACACTGTTCTGTGGAAAGCTTTATCTTCTACCTGTTTGTTTGAAAGTTGATATGACTGTTGCTTTTTTGTTTTAGCTTTACCTTGGATCCAGCATTGTATTGAATCTGAAGTGAGCTGCCTAAGGCAGGGCAGGCACTTTGTTAGCTGATTAAAACCAAAGGTTTTGTGTATTTGACTACTAATTTTAATTGTGTCTGCTGTAGTAAGCTAGAAATGGCAGTAAGAAAACAGGCTCTGTACCTATAGTAACACAGCACAGTAGTGGTACATTGAATATTTTATTCTTGACATCCTGTAGTTAGATGCTTCTAACTAAGCATTTTGCTTTAAGTAAAAATATTGAATCTAAAAATTAAACATTTACTATGCAATCAGGTTCTACTTTTTCTTTGTTTCTTGGATGTGGAAAAATGCCGTGATTTAAAATTTTATTTTTCATGTGAAACAAATATTTTTATTTGTTTTAACAAGTATCTAGTTCAGTACGTGATTTCTTTTTATTTGTTCTGTGTTAGAAAAAAGGTTTAAACAGTAAAGTTATAGCAGTGTAAAAAGGAATAACATTTTTGTTTTCCAACCTGGTATAGCTCATCTAAAGAAGAGCATGCAACCACTTGAAAATGTATGGTATAGAATAAGTATAAGTAACTCTTTTCCTTATGCTTCTAATCCAGATTTAACACAATTTAATTATTTAGAAGAAAATTATTGTAAAAATAAGGTTATGCAGCATTAAAAAACTGAACACTTAATTCTGTGTATGTCCCCTGTCATCAATAGTATTGCACGCTCTTGGAAAAGGAAGAGGCAAGTTTGGCCTTCAAAACAGTATTTCTCCAAGAAAAAGCTGATTTGCTAACCTTCAGCATAGATTTGACCATCTCTAGGAACATAATTACTCAGCAGTTGTGCAATATGTTTTTGTTTTAACTGCATCTTTAACTTGTTGATATGCTATTTGAACAATTCTGTCTTACACCTTCTGCTGTCCTTTAATGTTCTTTCCAGGGACAGCGTCTTTTTGAAAAATTGCTTGAACTGGCATCCCGAAATATTGAGATAAAACTAGTGAGCGATGTACTTCCTGTGGAATCAAAGGTATTAAACGACTTGAAAACAAAGGGTAAGACCAAGGTCTTTATGTTGTTATGCCATTGACTAATACATAATATTCCTTTTACTTAAAATGCAGACTCAGATGATGTATAAAATGCAAACTGTTGGTTTAGCACTGTTACTGCATCTTTCTCTGGTTCAGTGATCACAAATCTGTAACTTTGGTACTGGAGTTGGAGTAGATGCTTGCAATTTGCAAGTGGGTAAAAAGGTGTTGCAGTGATTACGTAGGTATTTAAACTCAGCATAGCTGTTCTAATGGTAGGCAACATAACCTGAGAGACTGCTTTCATACCTTGTGATACAAGGTCATACAAGATCGTTTCCTCTTTTCAACAACAGCAAAATAATTCAATGAAAAACATGTTTATGGTACTGATGATTCTGAGGCACTGGAATAGACCATCAGTCAGATTCAGCCAACAGGTTTTCTGTGCTATGTGTATTTCTTAGGTGCTTGCTTTCCTAATCATTGTTTTGAGGTTTACAATCCCTATCCAAAGAGGGATTATACACTGGCGCTACATGACTAAACTTGCTTTATGTAAAACTGTGTGGAAAAATAGCAGAGAGTTTAAAAAATGCTGAAAGAAATTAGAATCCTAAAGGATTCTATTAAAATAGCTCTAACAATCTCACACACACTTGTCCTCAACAATAATATGCTAAAGATGCCTATGATCTGATAGAAGTATGACTTTTTAAAGGTTGGATACGTTTTTCAAAGAGCTAAAAGAAACTGTGTATTTTCATGGTGACCATTTTTGGCATGTATTACTATATGGATGACAAAGGGAATCCTAAAAAATGAAATAAGCAAAGCAGTTGCTACGTGTAGCAGCACCCTAACATAGCATGTCTATTTAGCCTAAAGAATAAAGAAAACCTTTTCCAACAAAAATCAGTTTTTATTTGTTTAAATTCCTTGTAATCTCCTAGCTAGGCAAGTAAAAGAAAATTATTAATGGAAGTCCTAGTCCCTTAAAGAGATAATCTTTTGATCACGACTGATACTTTATTTAAATGTAATAACTACAGAGACTTGTCATTTCCCAACAGTGCCTATTCCAGGACTTTGATTATTTCAGTTATGTAACCAAAAAGTGATAGCCATCCTTTGATAACCAGTAAGAATACATCACTCTTGTCAGACATCAGTGAAGTAAGGAATTATCTTTTTCTGATTTGTTGAAAAAGAAATAGATGTTTTAATAGCAATGAAACTGTCTTTGAAAACACGGTTTCTTTTCCCCATGATTATAACGTCCCAAGTTCCTACCAGTCAGAGATGAGAGATAGGGCCTGTATATTTATATTGATATACTTGATAATAGGTATTTTATCTATCATTTATGAAATACCCAATATCAAAAGCTATCCTCTTTCAAAAAAAAAGCACAATTTTTAGCTAGAAAAGGGAGAGATATTTGTCGTTAATGCTTCCTTCACTTTATGTGAGGATGTCAGACCTGTGAGCTTTTTGAACAAACAGAACAATTTTATTAGCTTCAGTTTCCCTTATGCCTTATTCAGATTTATAACACAGGAAATTTTAGAGTATCCAAATTAAGTGATCAATATATTTGAGAGCTCTGAGCTACAAAGAATCTGAGAAAGTTGCTTTTATATAGTAATTCTTGTGAATTTTGCTGTCATTGTCTTTGAACCTTGTAATTGTCTATATCTTTGTGTACTGTTGGCCTTCAAAGGTCAATATTATAACTTACTGATTTTTCTCAATATGAATGAGATTTTTTTCTCATTCCATGTTTTGTTTTACTAATTTCTACAAATTCTGGTATTTTTGTTAGAATGTCTTGATTATTACATTGTGATTGCCATCTCTGTTGCAAGCCTTTCACCTGCACTTAGGTTTGCTGTTTGTTTTTTATCTCCATAAAAGCTAGGTAAATTTTTATTTGGTTTTGTGTTCCTGAGAAGAGATGAGTTAGTTTTAACATTTAATCAGATGTAATTGTCATAATTTTACGTTGAAACGTGCAGAGCTTGTATGAACAGCAGATTCATGTGCTGCTTGTGTCAAACAGAAGCTGTTTATTAGTAAGATTAATATTAATTATATATAATATATATTAATTATATATAATATATATAATATTAATATATATTAATTATATATAATATATATAATATAATTACTTATATTAATAAGTACTGTCTTATTAGTAAGACAGTAAATAGAAAAAGTAAAAATGTATCTATATTAGCCTTTTTCATGTCTGCTGGAGAAAAAAATTAGTATTACCTGCTGCCATTGTCTTCGCTGAGGACAAGCATATCATTAAGCTTTCCTGTTCTATCCCAGAAGATCTGTCTACTGAATATATTTATCTCTTCGCTTGTGAGGCACTGGCCACCTGCATCCTCAGAAATCATTTCAGAATTGATCCTTGAAATGGAACTGTACATCATCATTTGGACATGTATATTCATGAAAATCACTAATTTTATTTTTTCTGTGCAACTGGTCAGATTTGTCTTAGAAAGTATGCCAGGCACCTTTTTTTAATATAAATGTTCCCCTTGTGGGAAAGTGGTAAATACATTAGTAGCTCGGCCAAATTTTGAAGCTCCTCAAGACGGAGAACCAGAATACATTTGGCTGAACAGACCCAAACTCCCACTTGCAGTGTCTGCCTGAATTAGGCAGAGGAGAGTCCAAGCACTATTCTGTGGTTCACCAGCTAATAAACTTAGCTGACAGTTTCTAAGCAGCAAATATGCTTGGAGCCTGAGCCATGGGCAGTGACCTGGAGTGAAAACAGATGTAAAGCCTTTGGGGTTCTTGGAGCTTCATGGCTTCCTGAGCCTGTCTTCACCATGCTAGGTAAGCCCAGGCTAACCTCTTCTTTCCAAGGCAGGTTATATGTGAGAGCCAGACTGTTTCCAGATGGTGGGCTGGCCTACTCAATGTGAGAGACGGCTGGTTGCTCTTGCAGAGAGAAGGTAGACAAGCCTTGCCTTTCTTTTCAGCAGACTGGGTGATCAGTACCCTGAGCTGTGCAGGATGTTTTCTGGGGTCAGGATGAGTGATAATTTGGTATCAGCCCCAGGATATACCAGTTGATATACTGCCCGGAACCTTTAAGGATGCTGCAGTTCCTCAGCCTATGGTTATCTGCTTCATGCTCCATCTTCAGGTAGTGTGCTCCCTTAGCCTAGGTAAAAGTCCTAATCTTGACACAATGACATGGGTTTGTATGTGGTTACTTGAAGAACTATTCTTGGTTATCCTTATTGTCTCATGCAGTGATTTTTCTTTTGTATTAGGAACAATGACATGTTACAGCACTGCTGCATCTCAGCACAGGTGTTGAGACTACTTCTGCCAGCCAGATTATTTTACCACATACTTCATTTTTCAGGCATGTGTAGAGCCCCCTTGCTTCTTCTCCCCATTTCTGAAACACTGTAGAAAGCAGCTTTGATAGACCTTTTCCAGCCCAAGGGTGCATGCGTATAGGGAGCCTACACATCCTTCTTCTGCAGCAGCCATCCCTGATTAACAGCGGAGACAGTTGAAATCTGACTTCAGATTTGAGCTGATGGGGTAATGTAAAGGATAGCTTATGTGGATGGAAGAGCAGAATTGAACTGATATAGAGTAAAATAAAATTAATAATTTACAGTTGCAGTGTTAGTACAGATATCTGAGCTAGCTGTGAACCTTGAGGTTTGTCACCACTGTTAAGCCTTTTTTTTTGTCAAGTCTTTGCTATACTGACTCACTTGAGTTAACTGTAAAACAGGGTAGCTTGATTACAGAAGTAGTAAGCTAGACTACAGCTAGACTACAGCAGTAGTCTAGGAATTGCAGCCTGAAACATGATTGATTTACTGTGTTAACACATACCTAAAGCTGGGGTGCTGTTATAATGTACATCTGGTAATTGCTGTGCTGTGGGAGTATTATTTAGTTGCAAAATTAAGCACATGGAAATGAAGAAATGCTAGTCCAAACATTTATTTATGATAGGCTTTAATTACATTATCAGATTCTATATTTTGCATAGGATACCTGGCTGGTACTTACTATAATCTTACCACATTAATCACAAGTTTTTCCCTTGTATTGAATGAGAATAGATCAAACAGTTAGTGCCTAAGGCTCATTCAGGAGATATTATTTCTGCTGGTAATGGCTAAAATCTTTTTTTATCTTCATATTTAATGTATGTCTCCAGGCTTTCTTTATTGCACATCTGCCAGATCCTGCACTGAATACAGAATGATTAATTTCCTCATAGGATTTTCTGTGCTGCTTCTCACTGTAGTATCTGAGCACTCCACAAATACAGTATTAATGAATTTCTTTTTACAACATGACTGTTAGGTGAGGTCACTTGCAGTCTCTGTCTCTCAGGGATAACTAGGAATTATTAATAGCAGCACAGGCACTAAAAGCCAGGTCTCAGCCTAGTCATAATTAAAAAAAATAAGTATATTTGTAATTTAAAAAAATCAACTACGTGTAACAGCTCTCTCAGCTCACATTGTCAAAAGTATTACTAAACAGGCTATAAACTATGATGTTATTTTTATCAGACCTTTTGTAATGTGCAGTCCTAGGCTGTGAAGTTGTCCTTCTGTATAGTCAGTATCAAAGACATATTTCACTTTCACATATTTATACAAATACTAAGCGTATATGTACCAATCTCTTTTGCCTGTAAGCAAAATTCGGCTCACTGTGTCAACAAACATGTTCTTCTTTGTCCTCCTTGTGCTGTGACAGTAGCTTATTAATGCTTGTTTTCAAGGTTATTGTTTTAGCCTTTTCTCAGCTGTAGTTCAGTCTACTAGATTGAAACATTTCTTGTAACCCTCCCACTCCTTGCACATAATTATGTACTAGTCTTTGTTCCTCAGTAACATTTGAATAGTATTGTCTCCAATTAACAGGTTGTTGTATCATTTCTTACGTGTGCAGAATCTAAATCCGTTAGTAATTGCAATCTTATTTTAGCTGACAACATTAATGCCTTTTAAGACATGCCAAAGGATTTCTTTTCTTCAACTTGCATTGCTTCATTCCTTTTCTACTTGCCTTTTTTTTTCCTTTTTACTCCCTTTTCATGAATAATTTTTCATATATTTTCAAGGAATGTTTCTTGTTTTGTCAGTGCTGACTGAGGCAGATTTGAAGAGAGGAGTCTGTTCGTGTCATAATGTGATTTAAAAAATTAAAATTAGCTAACTCAACTAATAGCTATTGAATGTTAGTATGAAACTGGAGAATAATAGAAAGTCTTCGTGCTAGGGCAGGATCTAATCCCTAGACCACATGTGCAGCTGTTACTGGGCAGTTTGTGCCGAGGATTACTCTCTCTCTTAACCAGCTACAACAAAACCAGAGATACAAGAAGTTCTATTATTGCAGGGAGACAAAGAAATGAGTAGAAAGTGGAGCTCTAGAAGTGTTTTGTGCTTTTCTTTGTATGCTTTAGATTGCAAACATTAACAGATACCATTCCGTGACAATTAAAATAAGTTTATATCCAGGTAGCTGCACGATCCCAGTCTCTTCTTTGCTCTCCCCATTGTATGTTGTCCCTGCCTTCTTCCTTGCACCAGTGATCATGTGGTAAGACAGTTCAGGCAGCTACAAACTGTTTCTTTCTGGCTGGCTTAGTTGCATTAGGTTTCTGTATTACTCAGTGTATGATCTCACAGGTGTAAATGCTGGGTAAACACCGAGACAGGAAACAGATGGAGTTGGCAAGGGACCACTGGAACCTGGCTTAAATAGGCTTAATCTGATGGGACATCAGAAAGTTCAGAGTTCATGTAATGCCTAGGGACTTTTAGTAGTTTAGGGTTTTCCTGTACTGTTGTTTTAATGAAATTGTTGCATGGAGGATAGCAATAGTCAATATGATTTATGTATCATGTGAAATGTGTTTGGTCCCATATTCTGTCTACTGTTGACACACTTAATGTGCTGCATAGTTTTAGAGCTATGATGCTTGTGGGACATGACTAATTTTTACCTTGGACACAAACATGTTCCCTTTCCCTGACTATTTGTGAGGGAATGGGAAGATGATGTCATATTATTAATATTATAGGAGGACTGAAAAACTTGTGTTATGCCATAGAAAAGATAGAAATCACTTGGGATCATCAGTCCAGCTTGCTATGGAAAAGATAAAGCTAGAGGACAAAGAGAGAGGGCTTATTTTATGATAAGTTTCTCTGCGCCTAAAACATGTTTGGGTTGTGAGGGACTTGGGGTTTTGTGAAAACCATTGGTAGGGTAAAGCATGATGACATTGATTTACATTCAGCCCAGAATATTTGTTTTCAGTATTAAAGAAAATGTTCCAAATATGGGGACAGTGGACTGTGAGCAGATTATGAAAGAGCTATCACTGGCAATTTCGAGAAGAATGTAGTAGTGGCCTCATAAGTATTTGGCTCTAGTGCATGGGAAAGGTCCAGACTGGTTTCAAAGCAGTTTTAATATTTCCTTATTGATTTGGAAGGAGAACATAAACTTATGTGTTTGTTGTTGAATGTTCTACATTCATCTCAACATTGGAAAGAAAGAATTTTTTTACAGTAAAAACAATTATTCAGTGGAACAACTTCCTTCGTGGCATAGTAGACTTCCCAGCGCTGGAGGTTTTCAAGATGTGACAGGATAGGGTCCTAGGTGATCTCATTTAGGCTCCTTTTCCCACAAAAGGTTTGGCCAGATTATCTAAGGACCCTTCTAATCTGGGCTTTTCTATGGGCTACAATTCTATGATTCTAAGTAAGGTTCATTTCCTCTTCATGTGAACATAATGTTGAGAATCAATGTAAAAACTCTGCAAAGTCTAAAAATAAAATACACTTCATTCATACCATGGGAAGCTGTAATCCCAAAGCTCAGTCTCAAAGGGATTTTTGCCTGTCCGAATGGCCAGTTTTTGCACAACATACCATAAAAATAATATTATCTGATACATGCTCCACAAGAGTGTAAAGAGTACCCTTGAGAGCTGAAGGTCAGTTGATGGTTTTATGCAAGATACTGAATGGAGTTGTATCTCCATTGCTTTCTTGATCAGTCTTTTATAGGCTGGATTCTCCAAGATTACGTGAGGCAGAAGGGTTTTCAAGACGGGTTAAGCTTCTACTCTTTTAAAATTAAGCAGTACCAAAAAGAGACTCATTTTTCCCCTATGATTCTTCAGGAGTAAGTAGGTGGGATTCCTTGAGAGGACGAGTTGACTATGTATGAGTCCTCCTCAAGGTAGCAAGTAATTTTGATCTGAGTTTCATAGAGTTAAATAAAGGTAGATGAGAACAGAGGGGCAGAAATCCCTGCTTCCATTCCTTTCAGATTTTAAATGTTGACATTTTTCTAAAACTCTCCTAAGCCATACTTTAAAATATGAGAGTGTTCAAAAGGCAGTTAGTGAAAATTGCACTGGCAAAGCCTTTGGCACCTGATTTTAAATTCATTTTTATATTTTCACTGAATTTTTAGAGTTGGAGGGGACCATAGAGATCATCTAGACCAACTCCCCTGCTGAAGCAGGATTGCCTAGAGCTAGAGCATGTCACTCAGGACTGCATCCAGGCAGGTCTTGAAAATCTCCAAAGAAGGGGACTCCACGACCTCCCTGGGCAGCCTCTTCCAGGGCTCTGTCACCCTCACTGTGAAGTAGTTTTTTCTCGTATTCAAGAAACCTCCTATGTTCCAACTTGTGCCCATTGCCCCTTGTCCTCTCACTGGCAACCACTGTCTGGCTCTTTCCTCCTTCAAACCACCCTTTAGATATTTATATGCATTTTTATTTATTATGAGTCAGACCTTATTCCCTTTTTATTATTATTTTATATTCCTTGTGTATACCTACAACAGGGTACATGCATGCTTTGATTTAGATTTTATTAGTTGCTGCTGGATAGTGTTTCTTGATATCTTCTTGATAACTTTCAGCCTGTGACAAGCAATCTTAAAGCCAGTTCCAAAATGAAAGATCTCATTATGTTATTTTCCTCTTAGAACCTGCATAATACCTTTGACAGAGTTCTGCTTAATGAGAAATACTGAGCAGAATTTCCAAAACTAGTTGTATCTAACTTAAAAGAAAGAAGAAGTTACCAGTTTTGCATCAGATTCAAGCATTTGACTAACATCCAGGCAACACTAACATGCAGAAGCTCCTGCTTGGCTGGGTTTTGGGTAAACATCTTTCTTTTTAGGCACCTACACTCTCTTACCTCAGTTTATCTAGAGAATTGTACACACATCCACTAATATACAGATAGCAAGGAAATGTTCGACATTGTTTTTATGCCTAAATCCCATGAGAACTCATGTGCGATGTTTCTCACTTGTTTCAGTTGGGGAGCTAGACACTGCAATGTAAGGTAAGCCATGTCCAACCTTATGAAACGTGGCTGAAAAGAGCAGGTGAGCAGCATTTTTGTTACATCTTAGACACGCATACAGAGAATGTCTTTGACACAGAGCATCTGCGTGAGTAGCAGAAGATTAGGTTAAAGATCCTGCTTTGAAGGCTTCTAGATTGTCAAATTGAAGAAGAGCTGTCTTACCAGACACCTGGTGGAAAGCAAATTGTTTAATCTAGTATTGAAAATCTTAAACTTTGCAAAACAGAATTTGCATTCACAAAGGATTGGGAAGTGCAGAGAGTATTCTGTAGTGGCCCTCCCTTGGTCCCTCCTATTCTATTGGTTTTCAAAAAATCTTCTAATCTCTGTCTGCATTTAAAGAAAACTCTACAATAGTCACACATTCATTTGGGATGGAAGAAACCTAGCCTCCAGTCCCTGCTCTGCTTCTGTTTCTTCTACTGCCATGAGATATATTTTGAAAGAAATGTCTTGCCCTTATTTCTGAAATAATTATTTTAAGCTTCTGCTTGTAGGATGGGATTTTGAAACTTTATTAGAGAATTGGTCCTTCTGTGCCGTTCCAAATGAGGGACTGTGGTAAACAAGAAGGACTGGGGTAAACAACATACATTGGCATTGCCTGTTGCCTAGTTTAGAAGCCTTTTAGCTCAAAAAAACCCCAATGTGCTGATTGTCCAATTTTTATTATATGTTCTATAAGAAACTAGATGCCTAATCTGGGAATAAAACTTCCACTGGTCACACAAATATCCCCAAATTAGGCATCATAATAGATTGCAATGTGAAAGAGTTAATTTTCTCCTATGAGTCTGAAGCCCACCAACTTTTAGAAGATTTAGGTATGGCCTGCTTTATAGAGTTCTCTAGCATAATAGAATTAGTGATATGAGGCGGTCACATCCACAACCAGTAGAGAAAAAAAACCAACAAACCAACCAACCAAAACCTCACTATAATTTAAATTCTGAAGGCAACTGGGGCCTTGAGTTGTACTGGCTTGTTTCACAAAAAGGGAGAGGGGAAAAGGGCACTTAAGCCAAAATCTCGGTGTCCACCAAAGCCAGATATGCAAGCAATACATTTTAATTCTAAGCTTTACAGCATCTATGTCTATATACTTTAGAAATGAATACATTTGCTGAGAGGAAAAGGACTGTACCCTCCCATTGGTAATGTGTACTTTCGCTTTATAAAACACCAGTCACATGTTTTCCAATGTCTGTAGACGTTGTTTCAAAGACTCATAAGTAACTAATACTACATTTTTTCTTGATGAATTAAGGCTAGATGCACTGTAAGGCACTTTTAAGATGCTATGTGTTTAGTAGAAACAATATTATAATTGTTCTTCTTTGAAATTTGTACATGGAAAAGTCTTTCATGGTAGATTGATCAGTATTTGAGTACATAATTTCAGTTTGCAAATGTCATTGCACTTGAGTCTGTTATTAATGTGTGTGGATTTGGCAGAAATGGGTGCTTTTGTATTTCATAAACTCCAGCACAACTATAAGTGCTGATAATCCAGCCATCTTTTGAACAGCCAAATTGCTTTTGTCTGGACCCCAGGGATCACCTCCACATCTTCCTTGATAGTTTACATGCTGGGATGGATTCTTCCTGTATGGCAGTAGTTGGTTTGAGTCACTGACACTTTTAAATACGGAGAAACCAGTAACGGATGGCATTAGCAGAAATCAGTTGCGACATTTTTAAAACATATGGATGGAATGCAGGTTCCTACCTACAGTTAATGGGAAGTGCTGGTAAGAGCTGCCAGGGCCATCTGAGCTCAGAAAACATTTGTTAGGTCACTGTGCTCCCTTTGCAAAAATTTTGGCACCCCATGCTTTCTCTTGTATGCAAAAGCACTAACACTATCTCATCCTGAAAACAGATGAACGCTAATGGCCCTATATAGAGGTCCAAAGAAAGCAGGGTAATTTATTGTTGGTGAATTTTGTCTTGACTGTTTATGGACATGGTTCTCCCATGTTTCATATCACTTGAAGCCTGACTGTCTTCCTAGAGCTGTACCTTGGTGAGTCACAGCAGTCTTGGAGGTATGATTTGGTATATTAATGTTTGCTACTCTTTGGGAGTAGGATTCAGCTTTCCCAGTGATGATGAGTCTTTGGTCTCTCATCTTGTTCAAAGTTTTTATATAATAATCTAGACTGAAATGCAACTTCAAACCTGGGTAGCTCTGAGAAGACCATCATCTGAAGTGAGGTGACACAGACACTTAAATCTCTAAAGTTGTGCACATATTATTTACATTTTTCTGGCTTCGCTGCTTAGCTCAATCAATATAACACTTGTGCTTCAAACCTGCGATTAAAGTATTGTGTGCACAAAGGAAGAAGTTGTCAAAAGCATCTAAGAGCATTTATAAATAAATATATAAAGTTGATGCTGTTTGACTGACACCATTTGGTTTTCATTTGATGAACAATTTGGAAAGGCTGCTTGGCTGTGCCTACCCTTGGGTGGTTGCATAAAGCAGAACTGTAACATAAAGTAAACCCATGTAACCAAATCTTGCTGGTTTATGCTGCTTTAGTTACCAAGCTTTATCTTTGTAACAAAGAGTTGCTACTATCATGCAAATATTGATATTTTTGGTAATCTCCTATATCAATTTTCAAATTAAATTTAGGCTTCTATGAAACTTTGTGTTATGGAATTTTACACAGCCTAATGGTTGGAAAGTAAATTACATTAAGCTTGTTCTAAAGTAATTCAACTGTAAGAAAAGTTCCTAGAATGATATCTCTACATTACTCTCCCATCATTTCCATCTCTTATTGCACCCCCGTTAGAGTTACTGTCTCTAATACTTACACTTGAGCACAGAGGGCACTCAGCATCTTTTATTTCCTTTGGACAGAATATTAACTATATCTAGTGTGTAAATATTAGTAATTATGTGGTGCATAAATTGACGATCACTTCAGGGACTCAAAACAGGTCCCTACACTTGATGCTTTTATTCTCAGTAGTCATGTTTGCATAAAGTGATGGGAAAAATACCAGCAGAGATCTAGAACGACATAATATCTATACTAAGCTGCAAAATAATCTCAGAAAATTTTGATGGTTGCAATGTCAAACTTTCAAAAATAACAGTTCATAAGCAAAAGGTCATAGAGCAACTGTTCTCGGCCATAAGACAATGGAAACAAACTGAAGGTCGGGCCTCTGCACTGCTGCCATCAGCAGAACTGCAGGCTTACAGAAAGAGTATAACAACTGAAACAACTGGGGGATGATATTCCCCTTATTCTGCATATCCTTTTAGCAATTTTTAGGTTAAGGAACTGCCTTGTCACAGAGTTCAGCAATATGTTGTGGCATTTGGATGATTTTTTTTTGCCTTTAATTTGTGCAATCAATTTTGAATTCATTTGTATATTTGTCATCAACAAGACATTATGCACAGTAGCAGTGTGTTCTGCAGCTTCAGTATCTATATTTCCTCAAAGTCTTTTTGATTCACTTTGTATAGTTTTACATCAAGCTGGCCTGAGTTTATTTTTCTGTCTTCTTTCTCTTTCATTTTCTGGCTTGGACTCAAATCTGCTTACTGAAGGATACCATTTTATCTCTACCATTCTACTTTAGCTTCCCTTTTAACTGTCCTTGTATCATATCTTGGGAGAGGAGTGTTTGGTTTTGGTAACCATACGTTTATTTTGAAATGCTATTAAAATGTTTTCATGTATTGCTAGGAAACCAGTAAGATTTTTCTCTTTGGCCTTTAATTTTCTCTTGGCACTCATCCTTATGTTATGAAGGTCTTCTTTCTGAAATTAAACGCTACCAGAATGGGCTTCTGGGATGCAGATGTTGTTGCCACATACATAGCAAGACAGAGTGTGGTCATCCTCACAGGGTCTTTTTTATAGTTGCAGCTTGAATCAGGACTATGCATTACTCAAAATAAATCAAGAGTAGCTTCTCAGCTTGTGCGTCTCTAATTGGTCCACAAAGATATAATTTATAGTATGTAAAAATATATTCTCTGCATCATGTCTTTTTGTGCCATTAATCTGTTTGCAGTTATGATGCAGACTTTAGATGAATACCACATAATCTTCCCCCTATCAAATTCAGTGCATGGGGATTCTTATGCTCATGTAAGCATGTGTAGAATATTTTATTTCACTGTCATTTTCATTGTGTTGTCTCTTCTTTCGCTTACTGAACACCGGTCAAGACCTCATCTGAGGACAAATTTGTCGTCTTTATTTTTTTTTTTTTCCTGTGCTATTAACACTGAAATAAGAGTGCTTCATGAATATTCAAGAATAAATGTTCACGATGCTCACAGGAACTGGAGGAATAGCTCAGTTCCATTTTATAATGCAGAAATAAGACATGGGCAACAGCCAAGGCATCCACTTATTTTGCTAACAGTTTGTAGCACACACAATCTGTTGGTTGTTTTAGTTGTTTTTTTAAAGAGTATTTATCACTGTGTAGCACATAATATGTGTCAGTGTCATTGTGAACAAGATTCGACCTCAAGTCCTCAGAAAATGACATGTGTGCCAGCCCTGCCCTGCCCTATCAATGCAGAGCAACTTTGTGGAACATCAGCTGTGAGATCCAAGTATTCTGGGTAGTTTCAAGCAATTTAAAATATGAGACTCTCCTTTTTCTCTTGTATTCTAGCCTTGTTTGCTCCATTCATTTAGCCTTTAGTAATACACAAGAGAGAGGTCCTACAGCAGCAGTCTTTATGGACCTGATCTGTGCCCCCCCCCAAGTAGAACTGTCTCCTCTGCTTCATATGAGCCTGTTAATGTCAGTACTGCTTTCAGTTTGATCTTTCATTGTTTTCACGCAGGAGTTGCCTACCAATATTCAGTCACGTTCAGCATCAAATCCTTATCATTTCCAGTTTACACGCATTTTATAGTGCAAATCTAATTGTTTTCCCTTTCTGTCCCTTGTCTTGCTGCCACACACTGTCATCCCTCAGGATTTTCTCTGTGTGTGCATCCACCTAGCTACTTCAGATGGGCTTGTGAAGTAGCAGCAGCCCTTCCTCCTGCAGGTCACAGTGAGTGTCTTGAAGGAATTGGCACCAAGTTCACAATGAGATTAGTGAGACTGGAAGCGCACATGCTGCCTTCTGGCCTCTCCTTCATAGGGGTCCCTGTGTGCAGCTGCAGGTAGTCCAGTTATGCAGCCCCTGTCCTGCACCCTGCTGCCATCCCAGATGGCTATGAACTGGTCTGTCATCAAGCTACTTCTGTCTGTCTTGTGTGGTCTGGAGAAGAAAGAGAAGTCCTACAGACCTGGTTCTCCACCAGTTCAAAATATCACAGGGGAATAATATAGCTATATTCCTGTCCATCACAAACAGTTGCTAATACTTATACTGGAGAAATCAGATGATACTTGTGGTCTAGTACTTCTGGGACACTAAAATCCTCCGTGATTTCAGTGTGGTATCACTTTTACTGACTATATATTGTGTGTGTGTCCTTCACCCAGCTAATAACATAGAATCTGTGGAGTTGTGACTTCTTTTTCTTTTGCTTTTACATTTCAAATAGGCTGTTTGGATGAAAGTCAATCTGTGTTAAAAAGCTGCTAACTGACAAGCTATTGATTTGTATCGCCTATGTATTTCATCAAAGACAAGCATTTTTTCCTCAAGTGCTTATTTTTCCTAAGTGCACTGTGTTGGTTTTTCTGCTCTTGACATTATGCAATTTACGTCCATTTGTCTCCTTAAAATGTCTCCATTTTAATGTATGAAGTATCTGTGTGACCAAACCAGAATGCTGAAGCCCTCAAAAATGCATCTGACAAGCTGGCCAGAACAATAGTAAATCAAGCGTGAGACTCCTCAGTCTGCTACAGCAGAGCTTCAGTGTCTGTTCTACGTGCTTACTTTTATAAAAGAAAATACTATAAAATTGCCTTGTTTTTTCAAGAACCTTAGGCCCATGGTAAGAAACAAAAGCTCAGCTTTATTTGTTGTTTGGACTAAGAATGCAAGTTGAAATTCCAACAGTCCCAATCTGCAATAATAATCAGAACTTCCTTCTGTCTTTTTTTTTTTTTTTAAACTTGTCTATCATGAGCTAATACATGCAGGAATTCTAACACATGCTAAATAAAATAAAAATAAATTAAAAAAAATATGACTAAACTGGGCACCCCAAAACTATGCTTAGCCTTAAAACTCTTAAGAAAAAAAAACTTTTTCCTTCCCACAAATTTATCTGTAAAGGTTTGGAGAATTTATCATGCTGCTTATGTAGATAGAGAACAAAATATGTTCCTCAAGTAATTGGAGAGTGGGGGAGTGAATGAATAACTGAATGAGTACATGTGATAAATGAGTGGGCCAGAGCAAGAGTGAAACAATGAACTAAGGGTGAAACGGGAGAGAATGAAGGAGAAGAAGGAAGAAAAATGTGTATTGAAAATATTGGGGAAAAATAAATAAAAGGGAGAAAATAATCAGATGAAAAAGAGCAGAAACAGAACATAGAGTAATTAGTTTTGGAAAACATCAGAAAAGTATGCTGGCAAAACACAAAGTCTGTTCTTGGTAGGCTGGTGACAACATAGATCATCATAACAATGATCTGAAGAAAAAAAATAGAAAATTCAGAAGCTGACTTGGCAGGATAATAGGACAGGATCAAAGGAAAGAGGTAGGGAAAGAGAGGATCTTTCCTGAGAGGCAAGTGAGAAGTAGGAAAAGGAAATGACTGGGCCACTGGCAGACCTGGCTCAGTTCTGGCTGTGCTTCTGCTTTCCTGGCCAGGTCAGCTGGTGCTCATGTCTTTTTGTAGCCTCAGGATAATATTCTAGGGCTGCTCAGAGAACCAGTTAATGAAAATACAGGAAAAAAAATATCAATTCTCTTATGAAGGTCCTGGAAAAAATAAAAAGCAGTACCTTAGGACCAAATAATACTTGCCCTCTGAGGAGGCATACTTTGCTGCTCTGCAGTATGCTTCCTCACCTTCCAGATCTGAGATTTCCCCTTCACAGGAGGGAAAATGACAGAATCCAAAGCAGAGCTATGGATGTTTGAGCACCACATTTTGGGGATGTTTGCACAAGTGTTGTTATTGCTGGTCAGGACATTTAAAAGTGACTGTTGTGTTTACTGATGGTTTTAGAAAATGTAAATACGAAAAAGAAATCATGTTGATAAATTAAAAAGAAAGATAGGTATAAATAGCCGCTGCATTTTTTGGTAGGAATTTATCCTTGTTCATTCATAGAAGGCTGTGGTTGTAATTCCTCATGTGTTAAGATGAAAAATTTCACTGAATTCTTGGATGTTTCATCTAGCAAGTATATAAGCAAATCTAGTGCTTCCTAATGCTAATCCAAGTAAAGAAAAGGGGCGTGGGGTCAGCAGTGTGTGAATTTACTATTATACTATATACTATTATATTTAAAATAGTTTTCTTTTATATTAAAAATAGATGCAATTATAATTAGGCAAAGAAAGAAGGCTACAATCCAACTTTAGTAATGCTTTTACTGATAATATTATGGTCTTTCTTTAAGCAGTAATATGCTTTGTCCCTGAATCAACTAAGTAAGAAAATTACTTTTTCTAATCTCTAAAGCAATCACTATTATAGCTTCATCTAGTAAATGGGCAGTCTGCTCTCCACTAATAAAGGGGGAAAAAAACCGGATTTTTTTAGAAAACATTCTATCAAAACTTGTATGCTATCTTACAGACTGTACTGAATCATCAGAATCACAAAACAGTTTTATACTCAGAAAATGTTATTTAGAGGAATGCTGAGTTCTGCTAAGGGGAAAAAATTGAACTGATCATCAGTGCTCTTACTATTCAAAGTTTTATTCAAAATAATCTATGACTATTGGTATGAAATACCTTAAATAGCTCAAAAAGAAGTAAACATTTGATTGAAAAATCCTGATGTCAGAGTCAAGTCAGTGCAAAATGTGAGTATTTCTCTCATGTTTGTTATATGAGGCAGCAAAACCCGTTAAAAGAGGCATGAAATGTTTCCTACTTTCACTAAAATTATTAGAGGGCAAGGAAAAGCTGTTTGGATCTCTTTAAGTTACAATAGATTCTCGTGCACAGACTCAATTATTCTTTTAAGATAGTCTAAAATGTGAGTCCTAAACTTTGTCCCAAACAATAAGGGTTTCTATTGCAAATATGGTACAGAAATCACTGACTTCAGAGGCCAAACCCAGGCGGGAAGCATAGAATTGAAGTATGTCTGCTTTCCTGAATTGTTCCAGATAAGGAACCGTAGTGTTGGCTGCTTGCATTTGTGGGGGACTTCCTTATCAAATATCTACTGGGTGGCAGCATGTTCCAAGGACATGGTGACATGGACGTGTCTTTGTTAAGAATAGAATAGATGTTTTCTGGTGGAAAATGTAGAATGTAAAATTCTACAGCAACAATTAAAAATATTAAATAAGAAGTCAAGTACAGTCCACAGGTTTTAAGAAAAAGTGCTAAGAAAGGAAAGAACTATTACATTGCAAATAATAAAAACCTACAGGGTAACAAGGTTAATTTACTTTTAAAATTCATGTTATTATATATTCTGCATTAGAGAAAGGGGTATCAGGCTTCAAATCCTGAGTCTGAATACTCATTTAGGGCTAAAAGCCCATTTTTAACATGGGCTGCACTGCATTTTGTGGTTTTACTTATGGAATCTCGGTGCATTACGGGTTTATGGAAGCACTCTGTTTTGTGGGTGAAAATGAGAAAGCTGTGAGTTTGCTCCATCTTTGGACAGACCAGAGGTCTGTAGTCATATGAGTTTCTTCCTTGTTTGGAGTCTAAAATCCTGTGCATGGGTTAGTTAAGCATGTGCACCTGTGGGTAATCAGCTGAGATACCTGCTATTCACAAGGAAGGTCAAGTAGAGTGTGCCTGTATCTGTTCTGTGGGTAAAGAGGAGACCTCTCACCCCTGTGCTGTCACATTTGTCACTGTTTGCCCACCCTGCATTAAGATCGACCTTTGGCTTTTTGTCAGTGAATCAGAAATTATGTTTAGCTGGGTTGTTAAGTATTACAAAGAAATATTGTCAGGCTTCTCTTTCATCTTGTCTGTGATGTGGCCTGGCAAGCGTTTTAGTTGTATTTGGTTTTATGTCCATTTTTTTCTGCTGAGTAAATTCAAAGGGCCTAGCAGGCAGCGCAAATGCATTCACATGGGTGAGAGCCATAACACTTCTGTGCTGAACTCTGTGTACAACAGGGTACTTAGCTGAGAAATCAGTATTTTATGACTTGGGCTCACACAAAGGCCAACATTTGACATCTTGGAAGCCACTGTAAGGGTGTATTTAAATAAATGTTACCTTGACATCCCAAGATGTCATTGAAGTTAAACAAGCAGTTCAAAGAAATTAATTCTGACCTTTCCTTTGTTCTCAAGAACCTGCCATCCTGCATCCAGTGAGCAAACAGCACACATGAAGCTCCTCCGAGGGGGCTTCTCTGGATCTTCTGTGTCACTGCGGACCTCTGTGTAAGCGCGTGGGAAATGTCATCCCAAGCAAATGCCAGCATTGCCCCCCTAGCTGCTTTGTTTGCAAGTGAAAATGGTTGTGCAAGATAAAAGGCAAACAAGTACTGGGAGGTGCCACCTTGAATTTCTCAGAGGCCTGATTTTGAGAGGAATGGAGGCTGCCATTACGTGGGTGTACCTTTAAAGGGCAGCACTGGCATAAGGAGGTCCTGCGTCTGATTGCACCCAGCAGCAAGCCACTTGTTCCCACACTTGGTCCGTGCCTTCAGATGTGCTGGAAAATTTGTTTACAGCCATGTGGTGAGCTGGACAAGTGAGTTGTTCTTCATTTGAAATAATAATTTTGTTTTTATTCATTTTTAACCTGGATCCATTTTCTGATCCAGTTATTCCTTGTGTACAGCCGAGGGGGTGGTGGAGGGAAGGAGGTTTGCCGAAAATAAGATCTGTCCATGCTACTATTAATGGGTGTTTTTTTTGTTATCTTAACCATGCTAGTTGTAATTCTGTAATATTTTGTTTTTAGACAGAGAGCTGGGTTTTGTAATGCTCATTTCTCACTATTTCTTTTTCTTCCTGCTCTCTCCTATCCCCACACTCTGCGCTTGGCTTCCTCAGTGTTGTGGACAGAGCAGGTTCTGGGGCTGTGCTGGCTCACAGAACCTCTTTTAATTCACTGAAAGAGTGAAAACCAAAGCAAAAAAACACTGGAGAGTGTAGAGGATATATTTTCTCCCTGATTGTGCAGGACAAAACCTGACAACATGTTACACTCTGCCGGGGAGGGAAGGGAACCAGGCGAGACGTTGGCTTAGTGCCTGGAGAGGGGGCTGGGAAGTCAGCCAGCAGCGGCGGAGACCTCTCTTCTCTCACCCACAACTCCACAGGGAGATCCTTGACTGGAGCCCATCTGCTCAGGGAAGCTCTCTCATAGCAGCCTGTTCTCCAAGCTCCGGCCAGGCCTGGACATGTGAGCCAGCTGGGGAGCGGGCTGGGGGAGATGCGTGGTGGCAGCACACAGGAGGCAGAGAGTGTTTTCTGCCTGTTTTCCCTGACCCCCCCATGGCACAGCCCTGACTGAGCACATGAGCCTGGCCATTGCAATTCCAGTGGCTGCTGCAGGCGCTCATATCTCTCCAGAGACAGAGCAAGAGGAGGGGCCAATGGAACGACAGCCAGAGATTCCTTTCCTGTGCACTGATTTCCTCAAAATTATCTTTCTATCAGTGACCTCAGATGGTGTAAAATATAGCAGTATGTGTTTCACGTTTATTCGTGACAATATCTCCATGAGAAACAGCCTCATTTTGCTACAGGCAGCATTATCTTTGTGGGTTGATGTTTAGAGAAGCTGTGTGTGCACGTAGTTTATGGCTGATTGTACATTGGGAGTGAGTGGGAATTTCATTCAGAAAGAAGGTATGTTTGAGTGCTGCAGTTTAAGGCAGGCCAAGGTGATGTGAACAGAAGTTGTATTGAAAAGAGTTTCTCAGGATTGCTTGGGCTTGCACTATAACATAAGTTCTTTATATAGTTTCATTTTTTGTGTGGCAGATTATATGGAGCTGCTAAAGAATATACATCAAGGTTTTACTGTATACTTTTTTTTTTTTCCAACCAAACTATTCTGGACGTGGACTGGTGAGTAGCATATAATCCCAGAGTGGATTGCATTCAGTCCTGCTAGTTTTTAAGGAGGAGTGTGGGGGAGCAGAGGGCAATATAAACAAAGCCCCTGATTTAAAGTTAACATTATTATCATCAGAGATTTCCCGAAAAGTCCTTGAGTATTCTTACTTTAGAATAAGCCTGAATCATTAATCCTCTGGGGCCAGGCAGACTTTAAATTGCATTTCAAATACAATATTCCATAAAGAGCACAGAAATAGTGAATAGTCTAGATTGTCTTTTAATCATTCAAAGACACAGTAAAAATAACTGTGTTGTCAAGTTGTGCATTCCTTTGCTTTTGTACTTGTCCTCCTCTGAGTGCCAGCGGGTCACGCTAATGGGGCTTCTGGAACAACTCCAGACCCCATGCAATCAGTCAAGGAAAAAGCATGAAAATTCCTGGGGAGATGATCCTCTGCCCATGTCACTTGTGTCTGCTCAGTGAGAAAGCTACTCTGCCACTTGTGAGCAGGGTATGGAAAACCCTGGATTTTTGTCTCCATGGAATAAAAATTATTTTTATTCGTGGTGTATTTTGCGCTAAGGTTTGTAATCAAAAGCAAATAAATAAAATTAAAGTGTTTATTGCAAAATTAGGGAAAGAGACATTCACTTTATATATCTGTATGTGTACACATCCATATCCTAGTGAGTATATTGTTTAAAAAATATGTTAGAGACCTAGGAGTAATAACGGATCTTTTGTTGACCTTTCTGACTTGGCACACGGTGATTAACTGCATCTATACTGAACTGAAATCTCAGTTTAGCTGAAAAAGGACAGCAGGTCTATAGCACAGTGGCAAGCAGCCACTGGCAAGCAGTGAGCACCAGCTGTGCTCAGCATGAGCTTTTGAACAAGGGCTAAAAAGATCATCAAGGGCCTGGAACATTTTTCTTACGAGGAAAGTCTGAAGGACTTGGGTCTTTTTAGTCTGGAGAACACTGAGGGGGTAAGTATTTATATGCCTATAAATACTTAAAGGGTGGGTGTCAAGAGGATGGTGCCAGTCTTTATTCAGTGACAGGACAAGAGGTAATGGGGGACATAAGAAGTTCCATCTAAACATGAGGAGGAGCTTCTTTACTTTGAGGGTGGCAGAGCACTGGAACGGGCTGCCCAGAGAGGTGGTAGAGTCTCCTTCTCTGGAGACATTCAAAACCCACCTGGACATGTTCCTGAGTAACCTGCTCTATGTGGACCTGCTCTGGCAGGGGGGTTGGATGAGATGGTCTCCAGAGAACCCTTCCAACCCCATATCTTTCTGTGATTCTGACCTCTAGGGTTCCTGGTATTGTCTGCTCTTGACTCTGTCTTGAGGCCATTCTCCAAAAAGTATAGATCAAAACATGTATCTTTGTGTACCAAGTGACTGTCAGCAGTGGGGTGAAGTGAAGAGGCCACAGCTTACATTCCCAGATTCTTTTTTAAGGGTTTCATTACTTGGAGTATTCGCTTGGGAATACACAGAATTAGGAGAGAGAAAAAAACCAGTGCTGTGACAAAGGGTATGGACGTGATGATAAGGGGAGCAAGGGGACAGCAAGAATGGGGTAAGCAGAGGAGGACAGTTATTCCTGCTGTGGCCATCTTGGTGGGGATCTGGGGAACGGCAGCTGGAAGATGTGCAGTGGATTGGATGTGGTGCAGGAGCATTTATCAGGTTCAAACTGCAAATATACAATAGAGCTGTAAGCAGTGTTGCTTTCACTGGCCAAACTTGCTTCATATACTAGCTCTTCCTTCTATTCTTTTGTCCCTTATGCTTTGTGATCCCTCTACAACCTCCCCACGGCCTCACTTTACTAACAGCCCCAATGTGCTCCCCCTTCCACCACCTGCTGTGCTTCTGCAGCCTGCACTTGCCAAGCTATATTTTCCAAAAATGGAGAAGGAGAGACATTCAGAAGCCCCCATTCATCTCCTCCACCTTTACAATCCCAGTCTGGCTCCACAACCCTTTCTCCCAGGGCTCTGCATGATGCACAGTCCCAACACGTGCCACCAGCTCATGTATCTTCATTTCTCTCTACCCTCTTTGCTGCCGAAGCACTGTTTTGTACTATCAGGGCTAACGAGGTCAGGGCTCTCAGGACTTTTCTCATCCTTGCTCTGCCTGTTGTGAATTAGCTGTCGCTGCTGCTGCAACTTCCCGGATACCTCTGTCTGGCTCTCCTCTCAATCCTTAAGCCCATCCTATTTCCCATTTTTCTCTCTGGTTTTAAAATCACTATAGTGAAAGTAAGAAAGTTGTGAAGACAGAAGGCCAATTTTAGCCGTGGTACAAGCAAATGCAGCTTCTGTTTCTTGGGCGTTATGTTTGCTAACTCCAGCGTGAGTTTAGCCTCTAACTGGTGCTGTTGAAAACTGTTGGAGGCAGAATTTGCATGTTTGCTTTCAAGGCAGCTGTGATAATAGCAGCCTAAACAGTTGCTCTTTCTGGGATGTCTTCAAAAAAATGATTTACCATATTCACCAGAGAGGTGATTGGGCTCAGTGATGTTGCCCCTCTACCCGAACAACCTGGCAGTGTTCTAGACTGCTCACAGGCATTGGACATAAGCTTCCTGATGCACCTTCTCCAGACTGTTGCATAAACCTGGATCTGGAGGCTGAGTGGCAGCGCTGTGAGCCTCGGCCTCCTGCAGTCTCCCATGAAGAAGTCTCCAGTTTGTGTAACTGCCTGGTGACCTTGCTTGAGCAGCAGTGAAATCCACAGGTAGCATATGCTGCAACACAGGCGCAGCACAGCGCTCTTCTGGATGGCACATCATGGAGTGTATCTGTGATGAGCTTTTGATTCAAGTCCTGCTAATGGCTTAGGAGAAAAGGTGCTAGCATTGAGCTCCTGTTCTTGAAGTCAAGCTTGCCCTGTCGCCTTCATGACACTGCTAGTGGAGTATCTGAGAGCAGGCAGGCAGACCAAATAAGATATTGCAAGACTAGAAATGATAAATGGCACTTGCCTGTGCCATCCTTCTTCTTTGGGATTACTTTGGGAATTGGATTTATTTTGGAAATGGATATAAAGTCAGTCTTTTTGCAGTGCTACTAATGTCTTTGGTTTTCTTCCATTATGAGAAAAAGCAAGAGGCTAAGTGACAGCTTGGCACCTCCCAGGGGCTGTGTTCCCCTCGCATGGTGAAGGTCCAGGCTCTCAGGGGCAGGGTCCCCTCTGTGCATCCCAGACTGCAGCCCATCTCCCTTACACAGGATGTAAAAACCTACCCACCTGGAAGAAAAAGTACTCAGAGAAATGTCTGCTACTTAAAGTATGCTTTGATCCATACAGTGGTCTTTTTTTCCTGCAAAGACAAGGCAATTGGGCCCAACCTTTAGAATTTTATGGGACGGGCAAATCCACTTGAGTTTTAAGTGGCAGCACTGGTTTTCTGTAAGATCTCACCCTGCAGTTTAATCTTCAGTGAAACAAAATTGTTAGATTTATTTTTTAAGAGTCTGGCATCTATATTAGCAATCAAGCCTACAAATTGTGCCTTCTGGTTGAACTCAGTAGACCCTCAGCTTTGTGTAATTGAGTCTGCAGCACGATAAAGAGTTCTGTTACGGCTTCACATATTGATCAGTCAAATTTAATTTTCTCATGGGACCTGGACCACACTAGGGATGATGGATTGTGTTGAAGGCCTGTTAAGCCTATTTTAACAAAACATCTCAAGGGCTTCTGGAACAGAGGCAATTATCAATACTGATGCATGTTTCCTTTCATCAAAAGTTAAAGGCTCATTAGTAGGCTGCACAGCAGCTGCTGTTTGCAACACATGACTTTTTTTTAATGAATGTGGAGATACTGTTTCCTCAAGCCTTATGAGTTGGTTGTTTCCAGAAGGAAAAGAAATTGGGTATCGGTTTTTTATTTTAATGGTAAGTGTGACAGCAGTACCTCCTGGACTGCCAAATTCACTATTTTGGTAATTGAAGCTTAGATTATATTTTAAAGTGATAGTCCCATCCCACTGGCTATGCCCATCACCCACAAACCCTGGTGTTTTACTTTTGAATTTTGTGCTAGGTTGCTGACAACATCTGCTCTTTTTAATGTTAGTGTTACTGGTTAAATAGTCTCCTGTTGTAGCTTGGGCAATCAGCATTTTTGTTTGACGTTGGATGTTTCAAAAATGTTTTTAAGCTGTGTTTATTTTAGGGTGTCAGTGATGAGACGGAAGTTCATTGTTGTTTCTGGCTGTTTTACCTTTTGTCTACAAAAATCCCAACATTTAATTTATAACCTGTTTGATGTAGGTGTGTTGTGGGTGTTAAATTCATAGCGCTATTTAATGTTGCAAATTGGATGTACTGAACGTATGATCAAGGCAAACTACGTTAAACTTGACTTTAAAGAGTTTTCAGATAAGCAGCTAGAATTTTACCACCTTACAGAATTGTTTTCCTTAGCTTTTTGGAGGAGTTGCTTTTGTTTTGTTTATTAATCAGAAAACAATTTAAACCATTTAACACCTGCTGTAGCGTTTTCTGATTTCTTTTTTATTTCACACATCTAACCTCATTAATTAGCACAGTTCTGTTCATTAATGCATGGATTGAAAGTCAGCAGCCACATATTCCAAGGAAAATTGGTAAATACCATTGTTTCTAAGCATAGATGAATGTGGATGGGTGATACCAAGAAAAAATTGGAAAGGTAACTGGTTTGCAGCTACTGTTATTGCACGATGAACCAAATTCTGTAACTTTCTCAAAATCTTATGTTGCATGTTTGGTGCTTCATGGTAAGTGGCACCTTACCTGATTTTTCTTCTTTTCTTGATATCTGGACTTCTAGATTCCTTCGTTCAAGTGAGAATGATGGTTTTCATAATAAAAAAGAAATAATTACTACTGGTAACTTGCTTAAAATTGCAAGTCAAGTATTTCTTAGGAGACCAGGAATAGGAAGTTAAATGTAAAGAAATATATTTCAGTTCTCTCAGTATCGTGGAATTCTTTTGAAGTTATGACTCACATCCAACTATTACTGGCGTTCATGAAGACCCCATGAATGTCTAATGGGAGATGGCTGGTACCATCACTACGCTCCAGGCTGCTCTTTACTGTCACTTCTCTTCCCCAGTTACTGTCATGACTAAAATGTGAAGATGAGTGGGTTACTTCAAATTGCTTTCAGCAATGATTAATTCAGGCTAATAACCTAATCTTGCAAACACTGGAGCACTGAAAGAACAATAATGATGTGAGAAATCCCCTAAACTCACCTAGTGTCAAGTATATTCTGAATTTAGTCCTGCAAACTTAATGATGGGGCCAATTCAGACTCTTACTGATGTGACAGACCCTACAGATTATTTCAGTGGCCCATGATCCTTACTAAAACTCTGCAGTTCAAAATGGTAGGGTGAATGTCACAGATTAGCAGGATTAAGAGCAATTTCAGAGCACTTTAGGTCTTTGCTTACTTCCTCTCTCCTTAATTCTCCAGCTGCGTTCTCCTGTCGGGGTCAGTTCCATGTGACAGCCCAGCACAGGCTCCCTGCCCAAACCACGGCAAAGGAGCAGACTCTGCTTTTCAGGGTGGAGTTGTAACTGGGTTTGTACTTTAAAGGTCATTATTCTAAAATACATAGCAAACCTGAGTTACCGAAAAGACCTTTAAAAATAAACTGGTCTTAGAAACATACAGTGCTGGGAAAAAAAAAAAGCAATTATTTGGCCCTAAAATGGATGAAAATGAAGTAAACAATATAATGCATGGGAATGTTCCCTATACCTGCTTTTCTGGAATGTATGTTAATTAAGATCTTACATAGTGGAACAATAACACTGTTTATCATTAGTTTTAAACCTTAATGGTATGTTTAATTATATCTCTCACTAGTTTTGGAAGCTGAGGCCCTGGAAGTTTTGTTGTTTTTTTTTTAATAATGTACATTATGTTATTTCAAACAATGTATTTATTATTTTATCCTTAAATCTCTAGGTGCTGAAGTGTTGTATATGAACATGTCAGCATACAACGAAGGCCGGCTTCAGTCCTCTTTCTGGATTGTTGATAAACAGCACGTGTACATTGGAAGTGCCAGCCTTGACTGGAGATCGTTGGGACAGGTAATTTAATTGAAAAAGTGATCCTTATACCCTTTGAGGCTATAATAAGGAAAAAAAGTAAAGTTTTGAGGCAGCAAGTGGAGATGGATGGCTTTCTTTTTCTAATAGTTTGCCAGCAGAAGTGCCAGCGTCGGGAACTGTACTGCCATGGTTTTGATGACTCTTCTCTGTTGGCAAAAGTATATTACTATAAATTTTACTTCTTTTCATTGGAATAGGTATCCTCAACAGTTATGCTTTGGGTTAAATTTAAAGAAAAATGATTGCCTTTAATGGTCTTTGTGATGATTTTGTTGTTTGAAGATTATAAATACTGGTTTACTTATTTAAAAGAAAAAAAAAAAGGCACAACAAAACCACGCGGGTGAAACTGTTGGGAAACAAACCACTATGGAAACTCCGTGGTAATGTTTGAGCATGACCTAGGCTCTCATATAGGCCATTTAAATAACGAAAAGGAAAATTTGGAGACTTCCAAATGAATAGTGGGTATTATCCTGAAAAATCCAGCATCTTTGGGGAGGGAGAGATTTATGGTACAGAAAAGTCAAATAGCAACAGTCTCAGGATTATTCATGGCTGTAATATTCATTTTTCCTAATGCCACTGACTGTGGGAGGCTGCTGTTGATTACCTTTAGGGAGTGGAACCTGTGCTTTTAGATGTCAGTAACTGAAACGCACGACAGAGGAAAAAGCAGCAGTCCTAGGTAGTGAGTTGCAGTAAAAAAAGCTTATTTACAAATATGAGCAGAATCTCAGAAACACATGAATAATTTTGAACGTGAATCTAATGTTTTTGTAAAGAAGAAGGTTCTAGTTGGTTTTATTTAATTTTTTAAGGTTTGTTTTGAGCTAAGAGCCTGAAAGTCCAAATAAAAACAAATTAACCATTTAGTTAAGAAAGAGTGAAGTAAATACATTTTTGGTGTTCCTATATGTATTAAATTATTTAAAACTTTTTGAATGTTTACAAAGGAATGTGAAAACTGGTAGAAAAAAAGGATGTTGTTAGGCAACCAGCAGAAGTCTTGGCCAAGAGGGTGTTGTGTTTCCAGTCAACGCAAGAACGTTTAGTTTGGACTTCTGGACAGTTTAGAAATTAAATGTTTATACTTTGTGCCTCATGAGCTAAACTGTTCCTGTGTCATCCATGAAATGGCTCTTTATAGAACTATTTAGCTTATAAATAGTTTATGCTCTATTTTAGCTTTGAAGCCTCTCTTAATTGGAGTTTTGAGTAGCAGTGAAAATAATAAATGTGAAGAGGCACATCTACCACACAGATTGTTATACTATTATAATTAATGATTGTGTTTATAACCTTCGTCGCAGATGCTACAATTCCTTATAGGTTTGGTCTTCTCATACTGAAGTAAATCTTACCTCTTCTAGCATGTCTACGCTAAACTTTGATGCCAGTTCTTTGTGGGACAGTGTTTCAAATGCCACTCTATTTTCCGCATGTGTTTGGAGGGTTTTTTCATCTTACAACAGAGTATTTTTATACGTAGTGATAAGATGAAGGCCAGAAGAATATTTGTACAGAGCAAGTAGAAATCTCTTTGAGTTCCAGTTAAAGAGAAGCTGCTTTCAGTTAGTTAAGAAACATATGCTAGGGTTTCAGAAGAACCTAAGGAAACTGGAAGTTTGGCTCCTGTTGACATCAGATATGAGTATCCAGTTCACTTACCCTGGAGTTACAGGTTACTAAATCAGGGCAACTGTCAGAGAGATCTGATTTACAGCCCTAAAGTAATAGTCTCTCTTGAACTTTTCACGTAAGAAGCAAAATAAACACAGAACTCTGTCATTTTAATTCTTAGTGCTTTCCTTGAGGAAAATGCTTTGAACACGCATAGGACCTAATCTTAAAACACACCATGATCCCTCACTGGGGAAACACACCACGCACTGGAGCTCATTATCAGAGCTCCAGTGTAGCTGCAAATGAGGGATCAAATCTCCTCCTCTTCTCTCCTCTCCTCCCAAAGCAGCCCAAATGAGTAAGGACAGAGTTTAACTGGAAATGGTGGAGCAGAAAGTGCCAGGCCTGTCCAGACCCAAGCCCTTGCCCTCCTGCTGCCTGCAGTAGCAGGTGGAGCTTCTGCAGTTTTCCACCGGGAGGCAGGGAACTTGCTGCAGATGCCACTGCACATTTCCTGGTCCGTCCTGGGTTACCTGCAGGGAAAGGACTGTGAGAAGGCAGACAGAGCTGTTGATTAGTTACATATGGTTTTATTGAAAGCTCATCCAACTTGGGGTTATTGAATCAGCAAACCTCTTTAGCCACTATTACTAGATCTTGACAGCAAATCACAGAATGAAGTAGGTCTCTGCTGTTCTAGAAACATATGGTACTTGGGCCTGTCAAGCACAGCAGTTGTCTTCTTACTCAAACAAAACATCCAGTATGAGTCAGTCACCTTGTAGCTAACAAAGTCTCCTTATTCAGCAGCGCAGTTCCAGAGTAAATTAGTGAGTGTATCCAGTTTTTCATGTAATAATATCCAAAATGCAATGAAAAGGTTAAAATTTTAACTGTGTTGTATCTTGTCAAATGCCTTCCCCTGTATTTTCCATGTGCATGTTTATTGTTTCCTCTGTACTAAAGCTTTGCATACATTCAGGCCAGTGCACTGCGTTATTCGTATAGGAGCACTTACCTACTTCTCTGTTGTGGTGATTGCACTGGAGAGGCAGGTGGTCTCTACAGTCGTTCACTCTGGGCTGTAGCCCCAGGGCCTTCCCACCTCTTGCTTTCTAGGGGCTGAAAGATGTAGAAACACTTCTATGATACAGCAGTACAGAGCATTCAGCACACTAGGGAATATTTATGCAAGGTTATTGTGCAAGACATAACTGTATTTTATTGCTATTTTGTCCCTTTGTGGGAGGATGAAAAAAAAATAATTAAAAAAAGTCTGTTAGCATCATTCTTCTCTTGGAGTCTGAGTCTAAAGCTGGAATAGTAATTAAGAGCTCCTTAGAAAACAATGTCGGGGCTTAAATGTCCAAAGGTATCATATTTGTTTTTACTATCTTTATGGAGAATTATTCTCTTCATTTATAAGCTGGACACTAGAAATCATCTAATATGAGGCTTACTGAGTTTTGTTGCCATTCTCTTGATTTTCCAGCACTGACAAGAAGCAATACTGTTCTTTCCTTTAAATTTTCAGCATCAGGGAGAGATTTTTGTATACTGCATATATTACTTAGGGAATAACCTTTAAAGTTGCATATATCCTTGTGCTTTTGCTGTCAGTTTTAATACTTGCCAGAGTCTCAGACTTGAAATGACAGCAGACTCTATTACCAAGTTTCATCATTACTTTTCAACTACTTTGTGGTTTGCAAGTTTTGTAAAACTCTAATAATTTTGGCTGAAATCATCTATGCCAGCTATCTGTTTCAGTCTGAAATCAAAATCACCAGGAAAATAAAAAGTACTGGTTTTTTTCATTTGTAGTGCAATATTTTGATTTTTTCTTCCAGCAGGTCTAGATTTTGTTTCAGGGATGGATCTTTTTCTGTTGTTACTTATATGTGGCAAATATTGCCCAATTACATAGCCTCTTGAAAATTTCAACTCTCCCTTATGAACAGGGAGGGCTTTACCTCTTTCTCAGACAGGAACCCCTTTCTTATACATAGTAAGCTGCATAAAAGTTTTATCAGTGAAATAATCTACCACTATTTTCTTTATAGTAAATTTTTGTAAACTGATAAAATGGTACAAAAACTGTATAAATAAGTTTATACAGGTTTACCAGTTTGATGAAAGAATTTTGGAGAGTTGGTCTCTTGCGTTTTTTGTGGTTGCCTTCTGACTATGATTTGGGGGAGGGTAGGGTACTAAAAGAGGAAAATGATGAGGATAAATTTTTAAAACACATTTTGGACTTTTTATTTCAGATAGGAATTCTAGGTAATCAGCTATATAATTTCCATTTTCCACTTCACTGACGTGCATTCAGTAATGGATACAATTGATAAAAGTATTTTCCCGGAGTTCCCAGACTCTCATCTACTAAGAATTTAGTCTTCTAACAATCAAACAAGCTAAGCAATGTCTTTGGGATGTAGCTGTGCAACCTGTATATTTAAGATAACATCTGGTTTTATTCAGCAAAATACATGCATTTACATTAAAATGTGCATAAAAAAGAATTTGCTCCAATGTGCCTAAAATTAGCTACATATACCTTATTTTTTGCCTGTGGTTTGAACTAGCAATAATTGAGGTGGCTGTGGTGCTGTATTCTAGTTACTAGTTCTTTGACCAGGTACCTTATTAATGTACTTAAATAAAAGAAATTGGTGATATAAAAATTATTATAATATTAATGCTAACAAAAGTCATGTCTTTTCTGTCATGACTCCCTCCAGTAATTCTAGCAGAGCTTGAAAATGCATTTAGGTCTTTAATTCTGTTAAGAAATGCGAGGTTTCTAGTACAGACAGAACAATTAATCACCTGAAGAAACACTTGAGAAGCTCTTCATGCTAACAACATTTTTTGAAAAGTTTTATTCACACATGGATGATTGAATCTAGTGGGCAAACAACTGTAATGGATTAGTTAAACCAATTCAGAAAAATACATTTACATGCAACAAATAACCAGCCCTTGAAAAATTCTATTACTGAAAATTATTGAAACAAGTAAAATTAATCTGATTGTCTTCATGGAAGTGGGATCAAGCTAATATTAAAATAGTCTAGTAAGCAAAAACATTGCTTAAACCATGAATGCTAACAGGTAGCAAGTAGTTAGGTGCATCTGTGGGGCCTACTGTCCAAATTTGAACATTTGAGCTCTCGAGCGTGTGGCTTGCTCCCTGCAGTTGGTAGAGTCTGACTGTAAACACTGGCCTAATGAAAGTGCCACATCTAGAGCCCTCCACTTACTGAAGAGAGATGAGGCAGAGCCACCAGTGAGGAGCAGCTCACACCTTGTCCTCATGCACAGAAACTGTTTGGGCTGGGGGAAAAGTGAGTCTTGGTGTGCCAGAAAATAGGGAGTGCCAGAAAGAAGTGGTCCTGGAAAATAGAAAGGGGCCTGGAAAGAATGTGAATTTCCTGGCTGGAGGAAAAATCCTGGAAATGGGGGAAGATCCTGGGGATCTGGGAGCTGTGAGGAGATGGAAGCCAGGAAATGCACCAGAGACACTGCCTGGTGATGCTCAAGACAAGTAACAGTGAGGAGCCACGCAGCAATGACAGACCCAATTTTCTTCCCAAGCATCCCAGGTCAGCAGCCACCTTCCTGCAGGTTTGGAAGGTACAGGTGTGAAGCATGAAAGATAATTAAGTAGTTGCAAAAGCTCTCATCTAGTTGCTTTTTAAACCCCAATATGCAGATCCACTGCAGATAATCATTTACTCCATCTTGCCTGTGACATCTTAAAAGCATTATCTCAAAAAGTCCTACTTAAATTTTGGCTCAGGTGATGTCCAGGAAATGTTTCTAACCAGACCCATGATTTTTTCTCATAGCTGTGTAAAAACTGCTAGCAGAGAATTTTTAAGATGCCTCAAGTCCATATATTTTTTAGATTCTAACCTAGGAGTTAGGTTTATGCTTGATGGACCTATGATGTTAAATAACTATATGGGAGGGTGAAAATACTAGAGAAGTTAATATGTGTGAAATCACATGAATGAGAAACCCTATATAGACTACTTTTTTATTACTATATAAAATGTACTTACGTCTATTTAGGGTTGATTCCTACGGTACATGAAAGTTGTAGCAATTATGAATTATCACTTACATATGAAGAATAAGTTGCCCAGTTAATTTATTCTGTTAATAATTCAGTTGAATCAACAGTCAAGTTAGCTGTGTGAGATATTAAGAGAGTCATGAGTATTCATTATTCCATAAAGATACAGTAGATAAGCAAAGTCATGCATCTTATGATAAACATTAATCATCTAGTGCATACTTACAGTAAAAATATATTGGATTCTGAATTTTCTGAAATTAAGTACCCTATTAGAGATAAAAAAAAAAAGGAAAAAAAAAGCCCCAGTCAGTCAAAGGAGATACACTTTTTTTGTGTGTGTGTCAATTTTAAGTAAGAAGTGATGAGCCAGTATTTCATTTGGTTTAATGTGAATTAGTTCCTTCGATGCAGCTATAGGAAGGTTTGCAGCAGGATGGCTGCAGGAGCACTTGTAATGTTGCTGCACGTCCTCCCTGTTACCAGCAGAGAGAGGACAAAACTGGACTCAAAGATCCTGGAGGTTTCAGATTAGTTGTTCAGGCTCTGCTCCTTACAATACAGAAAAAAAGGAGATGCAGCAGTTGTAATTCTTGTCTACTACCTTCTCCTCCTCTTGTCTTCTGTGACATAGATTGGTAACTTCTTTTTCTTTCTACTCTGAGATGACAAAAAATTGGGAGATGAATATGTTATCTCAGCTACTGAGAACTACATCTAAAAGGACAGTTTTGTGGCAATATTGGAGGAGCAATCATTTGGTTGCTCATGGTGGGAGGTAAAAACAGTTGGAAGCAATCCCTGCAGTTCTTTACTCGAAAATCACATCCCAGTTATATTGAGGAGACTCATGTGGAGGAGTCAGAACTTGAAAGCAGCACTTAGGGAGTGACAAAATTTATTCTGGGATTATTCCTTCTTCTTTTGGTCTCCATTTCTGGGAGTTCAAATCCCAGATCCAAATCAAAATTCGAGAAGCTCTGGGAAACCACCAGGAGCAAATGCACCCACGCTTCTTTTTATGCATCTTTCTCAGGAAAAGGGGAATGATCAAAGTATATCCTTGAAAACTGTAGTTTGTATTTAATTGTATATTCAAAATTGGCCTCCCATAAAAACCGCATGTAATAAATGCTGGATTTTTTTGTACCTCAAACTACATCATGATAATCTTTGTTTCTAGTCTCCCCAAAATCTTGCCATCATGAAGCCACTTCTCCAAACTGGTCACTGAGATGGGATCTGCATATTTGCAATTTCTGTTAATAGCAGTTGCATCCTATCTTTACAGAACTATATAGAGCAAAAAGCAGATTATAATCAGTCAGTAATTTTTTTGAACTTCTATCTAAATGAGTCTCTTGAAGTTATGTAATGGTGCATCTGGTCCTTTTGAGATAAGACACTTTGTCTGACAGTGAGTGGAATTACATCTTTTCACTCAAACAGAAGTTATATTGAGAGTTTCTATTTGATGTAATGTTCTACTAGTATGAACTACAGTTATGTCCCTAATTGCCAATCCTTACCATCTTGTTCTAATAATTTGCTTAATTTTCTTACTGTCCCAGCGGTGTTCAGTATCATATCACTATTAGTAAATTAAGCACAGTCTCAAGTGTCCTATAACATGAAACAAGGCTCTTTCAGCTTCATCCTCCACCAACGTTCAAGCAAGCTTAGATGGGTAAATGTTAGCCTGAAAATACACACAACGTAATACTAGCATATTCTATCTAAATTCCTTTTTCTGTGTCAAATAATAGTATCTCTTATATGTGACAGAGACTATCTGCTTCTCGTAGTTGAGATCTATTGTTTGCCATTTATTCCAATCCTTTAAAAAACTCATGCTGTTAATCTGATTTATTTTAATGGGATTATTTCCGGAACTAGCTAATGTTATAAAGGTAACATAAAAGTGCGGCCCAGATCTTCAAGCAGAGGTGAGATGAAGAAAACAAGTCTAAGTAGGTATTACAGAACTGCATTGACAATTAAATACCTTTTTTTGTGGTTTTATTTCTTGCTGCGTAGAAAGCTAGTTGGATTGTCAAAATTCTGCTGTGATGCTACTACTGCTTATAATTCAAAAGACAGGCTGAAAATGTATTCATTAATTTCCACTAACAGCTTTTGGGCAAGGTCTCCATCTTTGACCAAATGTAGAGCAGTTTGATGAGAGTTACCTTTCTCTAAGATAGCAGCTTTTCTTTCTATAGCAGCGGGGAGGGGAGCTATACTGCTCTTGGAAATGTGCAGGATTCACAGCATGCATTTATCATGGTGTAAAGTTTGTAGTTTTGGAAATGTGGTGCTTTGTTCTGTTCTTTAGCTGAGACAGGCCACTTTTGCTCTGTTACACCCAGTAACAGACTGTTCTTCCTGCTCCTGCTTGAAATGTATTATCTGACCGTGCATTATTTACAAGTGAATCTCAATGAAGAAGCAGGCTGGCTGTCCCTTGCGAGCTTTGCTGTGAACTGCTAACAGAGAGCTGTTAGAGCCAAACAGGAACACGGGTAATTTGGCTGCTATGCCTGTGTTCTGCATGTAGTTCTGCTACTGCCTGGTAGTGCTCTTGGTTCCTCCTTGCTCCTGCAGGCTTCTGTTTCTGTGATCTAGTGAGTGGGAACAGCAGGGGCTCTATATTTACCTTGCTCTTGGAGCCAAAAAGACTTTCCATGCTCCCCCAGCTTGGCTGGTTCCTCGAGAGGCAGAGCCGATTCCCAGCTGTGAGGTGACAGGAAGCTATTCCTGTTTATCGTACCTCTCCCACTGCTGGGCTCCATTTGCACATGCATCATCCACATTATGTGTTTGTATTTAGTGTAAGAGAGGGCAAAATACAGCTTGCTGCATATTTTTATTTTATTTCTGTTGACTGCAGGAGTATGCTCATTACTCTGACCTCTGAAGTTTTTTTGTCTTTTTTTTTTACTTGCTGGGAAAGTTCTGTAGAAGAGGTTTACCTGCCACTGGAGTAATGAATAATAAATTGTAAATCAATAAACAATACACCTGCAGAGCAAAATGATGGAATATCCAGTTTGAACAGATAAATTTACTTCTTTCCAAAACAGCATGGGATATTCAGATAGTTGGATCTCCCCAATGCAATGCAATTGAGAAAGTTCTTCCTCCACTAAAAATACCGTCTTAATCGTTTGCTTGCTCTTGCATACTTGCCATACCATCATTTAATCTTAAAATATTCAAATAATTAAGAGTCATAGAAGATGTTGCAAAGAGAGTGTCTCTGGTTCTTGTTTATGAGTGATCCATCAGATACTTGACAGATAATACCAGTGCATTAGAACTATCAGACTCGAGTTTTGGATGGATTTGAGGGAACTGTTGAGGGAACTGAAGGCATGCAGGAATTTGGTGGCAGAACACATGTGGTAGGGAAGCACACAGGAAACAGAAAATCATCCATACAAGTGTGTGCAAGACTAGAGGCAGCCTTAAAGACCAGGGCTGCTATCTTGAGGCAAACAGGCCAGGCAGGCCATTGTGGTGAATAGACAGCCCTGGTGATATGTGCTTCCATGATTCCATGGCCTAGAAATAAGACTCAGCCTAAGAATTAAGGTACTGAAATTTAACAAAATAATGTTTGGGAGCATCTCCCAAAAACTGAAATAGTGCACCAGGCAGTTTTCTTGCCTTAAAAATAAATAAATGAATGGCATTGGTCAGAGTGATGAGAATCCAGACACCCCTCTGTGTGGCCTGTGTGCAGTGATCAGTAAAAGGGGTTCATCTGAATTTAGATATTGTCAAACCAAGTGCACTTTAAAGTGTAAGTAAGTCCTGTAGTTTCGTTTGTGCTGTGTTCATTGAGAAACCCTGAAAGAGTAAGACGTGCTGAGATGGCAATGTGTATCAATGCAGGTGCTGCACTACAACAGTTTCATGGTCTCTTCTCTGGAGATGGCCTGCAGACACCCTGCACAAAAGCGGGCGCAGCAGAACCTGACCTGTTTGCACCTGTCTGTGCTGCCACCACCATTCTCAAACCCAAGCCAGATTGCACGGACAGGGTGAAAACATTTGTGCTGCAGTTGTGTGCCAGAGCTACCGCAGGAGCCCAGCAACTAAGGGGTAGGGATTCCTGTAGAGTCAGAGCTCTTAAATCCAGAGTGGCCTTTTACAGTCATTTTGTTTGTCCTAGACAACAAGGGCATACGCTCTGATCCAGGGGTTTCAGCATCTGGCTCAACAGCCAGTAGTAGAGTCTTAAGTAATCTGTATACTTACATGGATGTAAGAAATTGCACTCAACACACCACTTTCCCAAAAATGTGATCGATGTTGTGCCGAAAGAGAACTTGTTCATTAAAAGCCAGCTGAATCTCCGAGCTAATGCACCACAGTCTGTTCTGTCATCTCCCACAAGAACCTGCTGGCAACTAATCTTGGTCAGTGATGTTAATGAACGGAGCCAGATTCCTCTCAGAGGCATTTAGTTATTAGCATAGCCCATCAGATCAGTCTTGTTCAACTAAACAATTAAAATAACAACATTAAAATAATCATGAAAGTGTATTCCCAATATGTGGTTCCACCCACGCTTACACGCTTTGATATCGCATGGAGGATAGTTCCCATCTAGATAAATATCTTAATTCAGAACGGCCTTAACTCCAAAAGTTCCCAAATGCAGCAGCTCAGTCACCTCCTGCTGTAACAGTAGAAACCTTTCATGGAAAACTGGGTTTATTATTGTCCTGTGAAAAAGACACACAGTAAATCAGGCTGAAATATGGTGCCATAAATCCCTATGAGTCCGGGCAAGGAAGGACAATAATTTCAGTCATTCTATGAAAAGAATAATGGTTCTGCAGTTCAGTATAAAATCTCATCTTTCTAAAACCATAAGTCATCAAGCAGAACAAAACAGACACTGAAAAAGCATTCCTTCCGTATGAATGTGCAAAATTAATGGCATCACTAAACCTCAGATTTTGATATTGTTGTCATAAGCATCAAGTCTAGTCTGGAAGTCACCATGCAGTCACCTTACTTAACTTTGCTACATAAATGGCAGTCACCAAAACAGTGAAATCACCGGTATTTGCAAGGAACTGCTTAACTCTTAATCACTGCTTGAGGGAGGACTATCAGGCGGGCAGCACACACAAACAGAAATGTGAGGTGTATCTTCAGAGAATTGCAGAAATCATGAGAATTCCTCTACTGGTCAGTCAGATTTCAGCAGGCGTTTTTTTCAAATGTAATGGCAGATGCAGTAGATTTCTATGCTTGGGCAGCACATCATTGTGTATGTAGATCTGCTCCATCGGCACAGAAACTGCTTACACCATGTGTATACATCATGAACATATACTACAGTTTCAAGAAGCGTGTTCTGCTTATTAAGGTAATGTATTGAAAACATCTTTTATTATCTTTGTGACTTACATCTTATTACCTTCAACTCTGCATGTGCCATAACAAAGAACACAGTTTAAACAGAAATTATGAGAAATAAATTTGATCTTCCGGTTTTAAGAGTGGAAGTCAGTATTAATGCTGAATTGGAATAACATGTTTTCAGATATCTTTTCAAGTATTTTTACTTTTCTATACAGTGATTATTACCCAGTATTGCAGAGGGAAACAGACTTGTTTTATATGGGTTTTTTCCTCTTCATTCTGTTCAATGTTAACTTACGTAAGAGCTATGCTGATTTTTATTACTGTATTAAATCTCTGACATCTTTGGCACACGGTATTTCTGCTTCTTGCACAAGGGGTGTTAAGCATTATTTAGAAGTAGACAATTTTTACATTGACAGGGGCAGCATCTGCCATGATTTGAGATAGGAGAAAATGCTCAGGTCATGACCTTACGAAATAAACGGATTAATATTCCTCCTTCTCATGATGATATAGCCATAGCATGCATTATGACTATTTGTTCATGTACTAGCAGCCAGCTGACACTTCAGCTGAATCCACTACTTTACCAAGTACAAAGAGGCTTTTCAGATGACCCGAATGACCTTTACCTGCCTGTGCAGCATAGTGCTTTAGCAGAAAGAGGGAATCAAGGAAGCACGAATCAGTATGACCCTACTGTTAGGAGGCACAAACACGATGTATTAATTTAATTCCAAATTTTCCTCCTAGGGAATATACCAGGATCGTATCTTTGCAGGAGGTATTGCTTACATATTGAAGTGGCCAGAAACCCTGCAAATATCTAAGGTGGCTACTCAGAATAGGACAAAGAGCAAGTATGGATTTCTGAAACAGCTTTTCATACAGGACAGCTGTTGTCCTGGGGCTGCCTGTGTGCTGTTCTGCTAAATTACTTTATCTGTCTGAAGTGGTTTGATTCCTAGCTCACCTCAAGGTCCCGCACACTGAATTTAATCAAGGTTCAGTCAAAAATTAACTAGATCTTCAGCCATCTGCTTGTATCAAGAGAAGAGGTTTCTAATTCTGATCAGGTAGCCTGGCCAGGCTCAACAGCTACAGCAGTAATTCATGTGCAGTGTCACTGTCCCCGTTTGTGCGCACAGCACGCCCACCACCAATCCCTATCGGGTTGGCAAGAGGGAAACCCACTGTGTGTGTCAGTAATGTTATAAATAATGCATCCAATTAATCAACTACGTGCTGCTGCTTTTCCCTGCAGCCCGTGAATCTCAAAGCCTCAAAGAAAACTGTACTCTGAGAGAAATGCTGAGACATAAATATTGTCCTTATCCAGAGGTCAGTCCTTCCCACTCTCCTCTCTGGTGCTGTGCAGCAGAGACAGGGGGAAGTTGCCCCTGCACTGCTACATGGGGGGGAATAAATACTGATTGCTCCTGCTGTCATTTACAGCTGCGTGAGGGAGATGCAAGAGAAGGGACAGGCTTCAGTGCAGGGAAGATGGAAAGAGGGAGCAGGATGTACGTGTGTGTGCGCGGGGTAAAGGACCTTTCAGGCCCTTTCAGAAGCTCGCCAGATCTTTCACTTCACCTTTTAATTTTGTTATGGTTCCACTGACGTAATGAATTCTCTAATGTCACATGAATGACACCAGTAGTGAAATGCAATGCAGCTTGCCAGCAGTGAGATGGAGGGCAGCACAATGAGGTCCTTTTCTTCCCAGCCTGCACTTTTCTTTGATATAACGAACAAAAACTGTTTTTCAAAAGAGAAACGGAATCAAATTAGAATTCACATTAATTAGATTTCCTGCAGTAAAACAAGAAATAAATCAAACATGATTCTGGAAAAATGGTTTCTTGAAGTTGCAAGCTTGCTTTTCCCCTAAAGAGACACTTGTGCTTGCTTTGAGGGGGTAATGAAACTGTAAACTGAAAAGTCATTTGAAAATGATAAATTAGGCTGTGATTATGCCAAGTGATATTAATTATGCTGATAGACTATAGCAAGGAATTTTTAACTGATTCAGTTCTGCTTTCTGGCTTGCTCTGACAAGTAGCAATGTGTCAGGCTTGGTTTGTTAGTGAGATTCACAAACAGCAGTAAGGAAGTCCAAGCTTGCATCTCGGTTCTGTGTGAGGTTCTACATGGACATCATCACAGAGTGGTCCATGATCTAAACAAATTGTGTTTGTATTATTTGTACAAACAGAATTATCTTTGCTGATATCTTTTCCATATTAATAGAGCAGATGGCTGGAAAGTAAAAATCAGGATTTTTTTTTTATCTAATCTGACAAGGACACGGAGGATTTCTGTTTTTCTGCTTTGAAGATGCATTGCTACCTACTCCTCAGGAAGTTCTTTTAAACCACACCATGTTAAAACAAGCCCTTCTTCTGCCTGGGTTTCTACCCCACTTCGCATCTCAGTAGCAGCACCTTTTAGCACAAATTAAATGCTGAAGCTGAGGAGAGCCACCAAGCTGGTGAGGCGTCTGGAGAATAAGTCCTATGAGGAGAGGCTGAGGGAACTGGGCATGTTGCCCTCTACAACTACCTGAAAGGAAACTGTAGAGAGATGGGGGTTGGCCTCTTCTCCCAAGGGAATAATGACAGGACCAGAGGGAATGGTATGAAGTTGCAGCAGGGGAGGTTTAGGAAGAATTACTTTACTGAGAGAGTGTTCAGGCACTGGAACAGCCTGCCCAGGGAGGTGGTGGACTCACCATCCCTGGAGGTATTTAAGAAACGTGTAGACATGGCTCTTCAGGGCATGTTCTAGTGCCCAAGATTATTGGTTTGTGGTGGGTGTTGTGTGGGTGGTTGTGGGTGTGGGGCTTAGTTGGTGGGTGCTTTTTTTTTTGTGTGGTTTTTCTGTGTTTTGTGGGGGTTTTTTTTGTTTTGTTTTGGGTTGTGGTTTTGTGTTTGTTTGGGTGGGTTTTTTGGTTGGGTTTTTTTGGTTTTGTTTTTTAATGTGGTTGGACTCGATGATCTCAAAGGTCCCTTCCAACCACTAAGATTCTGTGATTCTGTGATTTATTTAATGAGTTTATGAGTTAGATATTTTAATGAATAAATATCTGTAGTTGGTTCTAAGGTGGTAAGTAATACATTTGTAAATTATTTTTTCCTTAGAAGCTATTGAAAATCTTAGGTCCTTTTTTGTCTTATTAATTGATTTATCAATATAGCGGTTTTTTTGTTACTCCATTATTCTACCCTGTTGTGATTCCGATTTTGCTCATTCATTTGGAAATTGGTCATTAAATAATCATAGGTTTGAAAGCATAATAAATCCATTTTCAAGCACAGGTAAATGGCAGATGCACAAGCAGTCCCGTATATAAAAAGCCAACATTTAGCAGAATTTAGTGCACAGTAGACTACCTGCAGTTAATCCAGAGTTTCTCTAGCACAGATAATGGGTGCCCGGCACCTGTGAGTGGCCAGAGCTCTTGGGCAAATGGCAGTTAATGCCCGAGGAGAGCTGCCCATCATTTTCAGGATCAGCCTTGAGAGTGAGCAATTACTAAAAATTTCCACTTTAAATGAAATTAGCCAGGAGTGTTCTAAAGCCTCCTACTACATTTGCCACAATTCAGATACTGCAAGCTGTGAACCAGATTGTGCCACTCTTATCTACATCAAATAGTACCTTGTCTGCACAGTGGGGCTCTTAGGGTGTAGCACAAGGTAAATGTAAAACACACCATCTAGTCCGCACAGTACAGGGTGAGGAGACATCATACACCCCGTCTAACCCATGATCCAAATGTATTTGAAAAGCCTTGCTAGCACTGTTTCTCAGCTGAGGGAGCTTGCAGTGTTATTGGTCCACGACCTGTGTTATTTAGGTTCTTTTCCCATGTTCTTTTAATCTTGCATATGACACCTGCAAATGTACAAGGGAAAAGAATAAGCAGAAATTCCTGTTTGTGAAATCCTGCTCTTTGTCCAGTCTAGTAAGGAATTCTTCCTCTTGTCATGAAAATCAGTGTTTTTCTAGCTAGGCCATATTTATTACTTTTTGCAGATCACCTGATTGCTGTAGTTAGAGCATCACTGCACAGTGGATATGACCCACCATGTCACGAAATCATGGAATTGTCAGAGTTGGAAGGGACCTCTAGAGATCATCTAGTCCATCTCCCCTGCTAAAGCAGGAACGCCCAGAGCACATCACTCAGGGCTGCATCCAGGAGGGTCTTGAAGATCTCCAGAGAAGGGGACTCTACGACCTCCCTGGGCAGCCTGTTCCAGTTTTTCTTCATATTTGAATAGAACTTCATCTATTCCTTGTTTCCTATGTTTCTTGAGTCTTGTTTAGCCATTCACTTCTCTGTTGCTTTAAGAAAGCCCTTATTGACAAGAAAGACAGATGGTGGTTTGGCAGCCATTAACAGTTGCTCTGCACAAATGTAAATGGAATGGGGAACAAGGAAAACCAGCTCCCATGTTTTTCATTCATTGAAAAGAACACTTGTGATGGCCCTTAACAAAGAGGGAAAGAAACCTGCTTGTTAGAGGACACAAAATTCTCTATCCAGAAATGCATCCCTATCCCCAGCCCCCAGCACATGCTCTGAAAATGTCACTTGCAAGGAACTCTGCAACTTTATCATCCAAATATTTCAGTTCTATGTTGAGATAATCAAATTTCTGACTGTTTTCATTTCATATTTATCTTCCTTAGTTTTATGAAGGTTTTGATTTCTTGAGATCTTCTTCACTTCAATTTGTCAGTGATGTTTTCACTACTGAAAAGTTGCTTTTAAAAACTCAGGACAAAGAAATGCTTCCCTTGCCTTAAGAGCACTTGCCCTGAAGGATTTTACCTTACCAGATACCTCAGATGATGCTCAGCTGCAAGTTTCAGTCACTGCAAATCAGCGAACAATGCTCAGATTTTGCTTCTTTCAATATAAATATTTTTTTCTGCTTCTCCTCTGAGACTATTGTAAAAAAAAAAAAAAAAAAAAAAAAGACAGTCTGGAATTACAGAAGCTCTCAAAACCTGAACAGTCTTTTCCTTTATCTAGCTAATATGCCACTTCATAATAAATCTGTCACTAGCACACCCTTGCTGCCCACTCACTGCAATGCCTGCAGGACGACAGGCTTTGTGATTAACTGGAAAAAGAGCAGTCTCTCCTCACCTCAGAGTATGGGAGTAAAAATAGGCTCAGTGTGGAAGACGCTTCTGAAAGAGTCTTTTTTCTTTTTTTGTCTCCAAACATACTAGGTCTGTTCTACAAGAAATTAGATGGTTGGGGTTTTACTGCATACATGTGGGCACGTTTTGTATTGTTTTCATTTCAAGGTGATGTAACATACATAAATCAAGATGGTCATGAGGTGATAAGATGAAATCAAACCTGGTTTCCTAAGAAAATGAGATCTGCACAATAAGCATCGGAGTTGCTGTCTGCCATCTTCCAGTAACTTTGAATCTATTTTTCAGGTTCAGTGAAATTTGAACTTAAGTTCATAAAAGCTTAATGAAAACAGGCAGCTGGGTAAAGAGGAAAACTGTGTTTTCCCAGCAAGGGAAAGGAGGTGCCTGGTCTGTGTCTTGTACCAGGAAACCCACATGGGGGAGAGCTCTTATCACGAGTTCAGAATCAGGAAAAGCTTTGATCAGTGCTTGCCTCCAGAGAAGCCAACTGCAAGCCACAATGCCCTGGGAAGCCAGGGTTCAGTGCTGCACTGTAAATACATCTCTTGAAATGGCACGGTTCCAGTCTGCGATTTGAGTGTGGCTGCTGCCAGTGGGCGAGTGGCAGGGCCTCAGACAGGGCACCGTGGGCAACCTTGGCCCCTGCAGATGCCTGGTACCAAAGGAGGGTGAGGTCCCTGGGCAGGACGGGCTGGTCCCTCAGTGTGTCTGCTCACGGGGAGAGGCTGGCAGTAAGGCACAGCTAATGCTGTAAATTGCACTTCAAACACCCCATTAGTGCCCCAGGCATCCTCCCTGTCTCTGCACCAGGAAGCACTTAGGCAGAAGGGCCATCCTTCAGTCACAGAGAGGGAGAGGACATGCTGCATCAGGCCTGCTCTGAGATGAGCTGCTCATGCAGATGCAATCCTGGCAGTGTCTGGTGTGCTGTGAGGACAGTGTTTTATCTTTACTTTTAATGGAAGGGATAAAATGGAATAGTAATATGGGACTGATAAATGAAAGGAAAACTGTAACCACATAATTATGTCAGAATCAACTAACGGCCGTGAAAAGCCAATTAAACCACATTATGCAGATACATGTAACAGAATACTATTAGTAAGTCTCTTGTGGTGGCATGCATGGCAATTAAGAGGACAGTATTGGCAGCACACAGTGAAAACAGTGATAATGTATAGTTAAAAATGTTTGGAGACAAATAGTGCATAGAGGACAAGGGACAGCCTAGAGCTGAATACAGGAGCATCCTCAAAGATACCAGCACCCAGGGGAAAAACCAAAGGTGTTACTCAAAACAGGTTTTTTTGACTAGATGTTGGGTATAGCTTAGAATACTTTGTATTTATCATCAAAATGAGTTTACTGGCTTATCTATAAATGAAAGATTGCAGCGTAGCAAGTAGTCTGTATTTTCCAACTCTTCACAGATTTCAGGTTGTGCAGGCAAAAGGAAGGATTTCACATTTTTTATAAATTAAAGAAGCTTGCAGAAATGTTGTGATTTAGGCAGTAAGAATATTAGTCTGTGGTTACAACTATTCAGTAAATATTTGGGAATGAGATCGCTCAGCATTGTATATTCTTATGTATGTGGTATTTCCAGGTCGGGGACCCGAGGGAGGTGTTGCCCATCGAGTTTCTTTCTTATTGGAATATTGGGATTTGTTGTTTCCTCTCACCCACCATAGAAAGATCTGAAGGTTCAGTTCTATCTTTCACTCTCGCAGAGCCCTTCTCATCTGCAGTCAGGGAGAGCTGTGCAGGAGCAAGCTCTGAGATAACGTTAGTGTGGGGTTCAGTTCCCACAGGCTTTACAGAAAGATACCAGATACTTCCACCAGAAACTACTCCGTGTGGCTGTGGAGCGCTCATCTAAGGGGATAAAACCCGTGGGGATTCTTTGGTATCAGAGGACAAGCATTCTGGAGAGCTCATACTCCCCTTATTTTCCTCCTCAAGCTGGACAGAGTTCTGAGACATGCTACCAAGACAGTTTGCTTGCAGAAAACCAGCATGTTTCCTTTAAATATTTATTCTATATATTGTTTTCAAACATCTACGTGCAGGTTTTCTTCTTGCTTTTATTTTGGAGATGGCTGAACTGATGTGAAATGCAGATAATGAGAGATCAATGGCATTTGTGCTCCCAGCAGTGCCTTCCTGAGCTGTTAAAAACCAAAGGAAGGGAGAAAGTCTGTGTCGTTATGCTTTGATTACTGAAGCCAGGCAATATATTTATAAATTAAATTCTGTCAACAACTTAAGTACTAGGGACCTGCAATTAATGGAATCTCTGCAAAACCAAGATTTATGATGACCAGCAGACATGCGTTTACTGAAATGAAGAAGTGAGATTGCGTCCATAGAAAGTTAAAGCATTGTATAGTACTATGATGTTTATATTCATTTGGACCATTAGTCCAAAGTACTTACAAAGTACTTTTCATGAGAGAAGAATTTTTACATATGAAGAAACTGATACAGAAATCTGGAGTTCCCTAGGTGAAGTACCATACCATAGGAATGGGGGAATTAAGAATCCACACTTTTTGTGTGCTAATTGGGTATACTATATATTGGATCATGCTGGATTTAATAGCATAGTAAATTTAGCTACTGATAGCGTTAATCACGTGTTTTTTCATCCTCTTATTTGAAGCTGGCACATCGTATTCCTTCTCCAGCAGAGAAATAACTTAAGCTCGTTTCTTTCACCTTTTCCTGAACTCACAAATTGTTTCTGAAATATGGAACCCACTGCTAGCAGTGTGTGCTCCTACAGCATCTAGCAGAAAGGATGTTTTTCCTGTAAACAAAATAATATAAAAATAATAAATAAATAAAACCCACACTGTAGCCAAAAGTAGTAAACTTTGGGCAACAGCTTTAACAAAAATGGTGCCTATGACAAATGGGTATCACTCTTTAAGTTGTGTCCATCCATAAAGTGTGTTGGATTCTATCGGGACGCACAACTCTGCCCTGCACTGAACATACCAACCCTGTTACAGCTCTTTGCCTGCTCTTCACTGAGGGTTTAGCTGCTGTGCTTGCCTTTAAAAGAGAGCTGTTAGGAATGTTTCTGCAGCTGACAGTACTACTGCCCAGCTCAAGGCATGCTTCTGGAAGGTACCCCTCCAACACTCTTAAGTTCCTGCTGCATTGCACAGAGCCATCAGCCAAAATATCACTAATGATACGAACTTTTAATTTCACAGATGAAGGAACTTGGCGTCATCGTATACAACTGTAGCTGCCTGGTGCTGGATTTACAAAGGATATTTGCCCTGTATAGCTCATTAAGATACAAGAATAAAATACCTCCAAGTTGGTCTAAGAGACTATACGGCGTGTACGACACTCAAAATAAACTGACGTTGCAGCTGAACGAGACAAAATCTGAAGCTTTTGTGTCGGTAAGTTCTGAAAAGAATTACAGGGAGGGAGGGAAGGGAAGAAACTGATTTAACCCACCAGATTTTTGGATGACCTGGAAATTTAACATTTGCTTACTCTCCTAATACTGTCCTTTATGAACTACAGAGTAGCGAGACCGGGTTAGGTACATGTTAGTAGCAACTGAGAGAAGAATCTCAAGTGTCTTTTCACTAATACAGGGATGCTCACAGTTCCCTGCAATAAGTACATCATAATGCTGTGTTCTGCCTGACATACACCATCGGGGAGAAATTACCATGGAAGGCAATATCCATGAATAGGAACTAATTTGGTGTAAATTAAGCCTATGTTTAAGTATTTCTCTAAATTGGCCCTAACGGAAGAAGATGCACATTACTTCTATATCTTTAACCAAAAACAGCTGCTAAAAATGAGACTCGTGTGAGTGACTGTAAACTCAAGTATCGAGATAAGACCTCTACAGCTGTCACCTACACAAGACAGAACTTGACTGATAGTCTCATAATGCTGGAAAGCCAAATATTCTGTTCTGTGGGAAAATGCTTATTCCAGTAAGTATACTTTTGTGGAGAAGTCTGTAGTTGAAAGGTTTTAAACAGTTACTTGTCTTTTCCTGTGGTGCAGAAAACAGCAATTTATTTTTTCTTCATTTTATTTCTGTGACGTTGTTCTTACATGCAATTTGCCAAGACTGAAGAAAGTACAGAATTCAGAATTTCATTTGAGCATTATTCTCTTTCCCTTTCTCTGTAATGTTACCACTTTTCCTCTCATGCTCAAACAATGATAGGGAGGGTCTTCAAATTAGGTTATTTATTTACACTAGTAGATAGACGGTGAATGACTTGGGAGTAAATAAACTGCTAATCAGACTTCTAAAATGACACATTCTAAGCTTGATATCAGAGCTTGCACTTTTATCAATGTAATTTATAAGGATTAATCTTCTTCGCCCCGCCCCATTGAAAGCATTCATAATTCTGTAGAACATTATCTACTTTAGCTTTGTTTTTAAACGACGTCTTAAAACTTCTAAAATTCAAGCAGCAATCCCCATGGAAGCACTGTCTGTGTATGTATTTTTGATGGGAAGAAATGGAGCTCTATCAGCTCTATCATCACTCTATCAGTGATGGCAAAACAGGAAAGAAGCACACAGAGCAATAGCGATAATGAAAGATGCAGAGTGTCTTTCATTTGGAGGCACTTAGATGAGTAAAACACAAGTATTAGCGCTGCTGTCTGTTCCTGATCTTGTGGTAAGAAGTCAGTGTCCAAGAGCCGGGCAGTTCACTTACAGCCACTGCTGGGCAGGGGTGGTGGTGCTGCCCCGGCCCCGTGCTTCCCCCAGCCCAACACTGCCCCTTTTTGTCTGGGGCAGCACAACCCCTGTGCAGAACAAGGGAACAGCCTGTTGCCCGCTGAGAGTAAGGGCCTGTTTCTCCCTGGTGAAGAGAATTATCAAATGGGTATTTGATCAGAACAGCAAGGACTGCACACCAACTCTGAGGAAAGTATTAAAATAGTCTGTGACCACAGCAGAGGTCACAGGGTAACAAGTAGAACGCCCAAACACAACTGTTACCATGAGAGCTTTAACAGAAGTTTTTCTTCCAATTATCTTCTAAATGTCTTTCGCTTTCTGTTCACTTTAAGTGAATGCACCTGAAAAAGACAATGCATAAGAATTCCATCCTATAGCTGTTCTGTAACTTAAAACTTCCATTCAAGAAAATAGTAAGAATGCAAGAATAAATTCTCAATGCAACAGCTTCCTAAAAGTTTCAGATAATAGACATAAATCATATCTAACAAAAAACCTTAACAAATTTTCGTGAATCCAAACTTTGAAAACATATTTAACTTTCAGTTTGCTCTGTATAAAACAAGCATAACCAGCAGTCACTGATTTTTTTTTATACTCAGAAATCATGGCTTTAATGTTGCTTAGCAACAGAACAGTCTTCCAGGCTGAGGTAAGAGGCAAGAGGTTTAGGTTGTGTTTCTTGGTGTTCACGAATTGATCTGGAATATTGGTCTTGGAATCTTGCTGTGGTTAATTTTCTGTCTGTTTCTGAACTTGGTTGTAATAGATCCTTAAGAACACCAGCCAATGGTTAAAAACCACTGTCAATAGATGTAGTATTGAAAGAAAAAAAAGACTAATCAAAACCCCAAGACCTGTCCCTAAAGAAAACACACCAATCTAGATGTCAGCTGCCACCCAAGCAGATAACAAAGGTGGGAAGGTGGGAAGCAGCAGGAAGGCAGTGGTCTGTGGGGCCAGCTGTTAAGCTGCAAGGACAAGTGGCACCCACTCTAGCTCTACACAGTGCCTTTAACAACCTCTGCTCCCCAGAACTGTGCTGTTCCCTGTGAGCTACTTGGCAGGTGGCTCCCCTTCTCTGTCCCTGCTGGGGCAGAAGAGCAGAAAGCCCTGGGTGCCACAGACAGGGGATTCCTGCTGGCCTCACCTGGCTGGCACATTTGCCTGACCTAAAGACACGGCACAACAGATGAAATCTGGGCTTGTCACTTACTGGCTCAACATCAGGTAAAGAGTTAATCTATATCTGAAGCTAGGTATCAAAGGTAAATTTCTGACAAAACTGTAGCATCTCCTTGCAACAGTGACTCAGCAAATGCTCACTTTGTGCGGAACTTTAAACAGAACTTTTGTATTAAGTCTTAATTCCTGGTCACAAATGATGGATCAGGCTGATGTGGCAAGAACACAGATTTACTCCATCTCAGAGATCAGTCCTGGGACTCTGAACAATATTATCTGAAATGTAACTTCAACTAGAGCTCCTTTGACGATAATAGATGTTTTGAAGTTTGTGTCATCTTTTATCCACAGTTACATGTAAATGGGGAGGCTTTCAAAGGAAAATTAAGCAAATAACTCTCCTTGGTACCTTTGAGTATTTTAGCAGGACAGTTGCAGGTATCAGTTTATATTCTCTACTAAAATAAAGGGGACTTGCCATCTCAAGAAGGAGAAAATAAGTTGTGTTTTAAATGACATATTAGAGTTTTTCTCTTCACAGAATTCACCTAAACTCTTCTGCCCAAAGGACAGAGTCCTGGATATTGAAGCTATCTACAGCGTCATCGATGAAGCAAAGCAGTTTGTATACATAGCTGTCATGGACTACTTGCCCATCGTCATCGACACCAATGCTAAACGGTGAGTGCCTGTGTCCAGGACTAGCACGTTACCATAATGCCAATAAGAAAACGAACCCACAGGAGAGTAGTTACTACTGTGGACCAATTTCTTGGGGCCCAATTCTGCTCTTATTGAAATCAGTGAGAGTTCTGCCATTGACTTAAATGGGAGCAGAATTGGGACCCAAGAAGACATTTCCAGTTCTGGGTCCTAAGCTTTGGATCTGCCTATCGAAGGAGATCAGAAATTGTCTTGTCTGACCATCTGCAAGTGACTGGGACCCAGGAATATAAGAACCTGCTTATACATGAATCCTATTTCTTACACTATTGTATTCACTATCTTGATACCCCAGCTACTGGCATTTTATGAGTATCACACAGACAGTCAACACGAGAGAGTGTGTGTGGTATGTTAAGAGAGAAGTAACATGTTGTGAATTCTCGTGTACTGTGAGGGTGGTGAGGCACTGGAACACATTGCCCAGAGAAGCTGTGGATGCCCCTTCCCTGGAAGTGTTTAAGACCAGGCCTTGGGCATGGGGCTTTGAGCAACTTGCTCCAGAGGGAGGTGTCCCTGCCCATGGCAGGGGGGTTGGAACTCGATGATCTTTATGGTCCCTTCCAACTCTAACCATTCTATGATTCTATATATATGAAAAATCCAAATTCAGCTTACAGATTACATTTGAGGTATATCACATTTCGGTTAACAGAGTTGCTAAAACAAACTGTTTGTATGGACCACTGAAAAGCACTCATGACCCAAAACTGGAGCTGCAGTGTAATAAAACCATCCAAGTGAGAAAGTGAGTATCCAGTGGTCCCTCCTACTCTTGGTAACACTTGCAATGAATTGAGCATCTAATAAAGCTTGCCATTCCATCCATGCACTTTATTTGAACACAGTTCAAATAAACGAAGCATGTGGTTTTGTGCTTTTTTCCAGGTTTGCATGAAGATGTTTTGTTCAAAATTTTCAAAAATTAAATATAATTTGACTGATATCAAGCATGAACTTTCAAATCCACAGGAGGGTTTTTCTGTACAGCCTCTGTCACAGTGAAAGAATCCTGGGTAGTGCTGTAGAAACCTCAGTTTCACAACATGCATCCCTCAGATTTCTCCTTGATGTTGTACAGGAACATAGTACGTACAACTGTTAAAGTGCTGTAGTTGATACTTTCTCCTATACTCTTTACTTTGTTCTCATACCTGAAGAATTCCAAAATCTGTTGGATTAGGGAGATCCAGGGAAGACACCTCTGTGAATTCTTTCCAGGACTTTGTGTTTGAGGCACTGCCGCAGCTTCCCTACCTTGTCAGATCCCAGTTCTCACTTTTAAGTTATTTTCTGGCATTGTAGAGCTCAGACTTAATGAGGCCAAATGCCTTGATGCTGCTAGAACAAATGCATTTTCTTTGTCTAATTCTCCCTGCCTTGACCTGGTTCCACCAAAGGTCAGGAACACAACACTAACTAGCGATCGATTGTGAGACTAGCACCATGGAAGGCACCATCCCATTCACGGCAGAACTTCTGCAATTCTCACGAGGAATAAAAGGTAGCATCCTCTTTAAACGACCTGTTGTCTTCTGCTACTGAAGGCTGCAAACACCTTGCACAGCAGCAGCTCTTCTTTTCCCAAACAAGAAATTACAGAAGGCATTCTAGTCCCCAGACTGTATGGTCACAGTACAGAGGGGAGAAAGGATGGTCTTCAGGGAGGAATCCAGCGTTCCTGTTCTCTTACTCGTGTAACCAGCAGAAAACCCTCCCTGTGCCTCTGTCTGGGTCGGGTAAGCAGCACCCTCTAGCTGTACCTCCTGCTGCCGAGAGCTCCACTGTCCACCACAGGCAGTGGCAACACAGGAGTAATTCCAGCTTTGGGCAGACAAGCTCCCTCCATTTTGTGCAAATATTTTGGCAGCTCTCCATGGAAGATGTGCTCAACCCTCCACAACCTCACTGTCCCCACAGATACCGGGCAGAATGACACAAAAAAGGATGCTGTCAGATGTGTTTAGTGAAAACTGCTTTACCTGAGAACGGCTTTCCTTCAATGGATAGAAAAAGAAATTCAAATGTGTTTAGCTTTCTCTATGATGTCTAGACTTGGCTACATAAAAATTAAGATTTTTTTTTAAATTCTCTGAATATATTGTATTTTTTCTTCACAGGTATTGGCCATATTTAGATGGGAAGATAAGAGAAGCGTTAGTTTTACGAAGTATTAAAGTGCGACTGCTCATAAGTTTCTCAAGAGACACGGATCCCCTTACTTTTAACTTTGTTTCATCTCTGAAAGCTATTTGCACGGAAGTTCCAAGCTGTAGTTTGAAAGTTGTAAGTATAATCCATATTGCTTTGAAATCTAAGGTATTTCCCACTCCAAAAAAAAAAATAATCAAGAAAACTTCACAACTGAGAAGTGTTTTGTTTGTATCAAAGCCTTTACATTTCATTAAATAACACGGGAAATGTAATATAACAAACTGAGTTTATCCCTAGTAGTAAAACACAGAAATTAAGACAAAAAAATAGAATGATGCCCAAAGGCAGTCTGTGTGGTGGACAGCCCATGGAACACACTACATCTGGTCTTTCACAGCAAAGCTCACAGTGAACCGTAGTCACGTGTCTTGTTTATACTGGCTGGTAAGAGCAAATGTGACAGCACAAAAATGTGGCTTAGCCTGGATTCATCAACCTTACTGCTCAGCTGCATCAGCATCTACTTTTCCTTTAGTCAAATACAAAGTACAGGAGAAAATAATGAAGATTTTACATTAAATTCAGGCTACAAATTCAGCAGCGTGAAGACCAGAACAACTATTATGTGACCCCATTAGAGATGCAGTACAGTTAAGTGAGAACTACCATACCTGTTACAGTCGTGTTACAGAACTAAGTGTATGGTAAGTGCTACTTTCAATGTGATACAGCTCATTTTTAGGAAATTGAGGCATGCTGGAAATCATCCATCTTGGATCAATTCTCCCTGGATCAATTTCTTTTTGTTTTTATTTGTAGGTAAGTGTCTTAAATAATCTGTTGTCTTATTTTGACTTGTTAAATTGATAATCCCCTAAATCATTTTGGCATTTTAAAATTGACAGCAGTTGTAAAAAACAAGTACTATTTGTATACACTAAGTGGTATTTATGCATACCTAGAAATAGGTATTTTTGTTACAAGATACACTGTTATTATAGTTTCCTTCCTATAGGTAGGAAGCAGCATAAAGGTGTTCTGAAGTTAAGAAGCCCATACATGGCTGACGCTGGTTACACCACTTCAGAGTAACTTCCAGCTTAAGCCATTTCTATTTTGAGTAATTTCTCGTTTGTTCCATACTTACCATCAAAATTCCACTTATGTAATCAAAACTGTTTTTCATTTAAGTGGTACTTAATGCTCTGCATCCTCATATCCATCTATTTACAGTAGGTAAAATTTTTAGTACAGAATTTATCTTGTCTAGAACTAGATGCTAAAAGGAAAAAAAGTCTTTCTAAACTTTTATTCTAGAAAGACAGTGTAGCCAGAATATCTGCCCTTAGAAATTATGAATACAACCTCCAGTAAAAAAAATTAGACTGCCCCTGATGTAAATAGCTGGAAAGGTCCAACACAGCTCAGTCACCTCTCTGCTGTGCATCCCATGTTCCCCACACTGTGTAAATCACTGCCTTAAATAAGCCTCGGTAGGAGGAACAGCCCAGAGTTTACTGGGATCTATTTGATTTTTGGCCGGAAACTGTGGCACAGGCTTCAGCACAGGGCACTCCTTTACAAAGGCAAAACATGCCAGATGAGCACTGTTTTTTTTTAAAGCAGCATTTTCTGTGTATTCATCTGTTCTAGACAGGATCAAAATGAAACAAAAATATAGGTATGTATGGGAGAGAAGGAATAGTTAATAAGGTAAAAAACTAAACTTAAACCTTTTGAAATACTGGAAAAAATCTGCTTTTCCCTTGTGGTTCTGCTTTGGGTATGAGGAGACATAAAGCCAAACTAAGCTGTATGGAAAAACCTGTCATGCAGACATGTATTGTGTTAGTTTATACACAAGAACGTTGACATTTTAAGAGAATTTGAAGTTGTAAGTTCTGATTGAAATTATACTTAAAATCGCTGTCACAATACCTCAGTATTTTTCTGAGAGAAATGGTACCTTCAAGGCCCCATCATCTCCTGTTCGCTTGGGGGTAATATACCTGAGTTCTACATTGGCACATTCAGTAGCTTTTTTCTTTCATTTGAGGAAAAAGCTTTGTTGAGGAGTGAGTAACTGCTGTAGGCACACAGCCAAATGCCAAGGGGTAAACTACGTACCAAACTGCTGCTCCTTCCAGGAGCTCTGTCCCATCCACTGAACCACATGTGGTTGAACTTAAAGTTTGAATCATAAAGGGTACACTCAGGTGAAGAGCTCCCATTGTGCCTCTTGGGACCTTAATTCCAGCACTCCCTAAGTTTGGTGTGCTTGGCCCTGTAAATACATGTTGTGTGCAAGAATGCTCACTCTGACTCTGGAAGGAGCAGTGTGAAGGGGCCAGCTCTGCTGGGTGCACTGTGAACAGAGAAAGGTGATGATTTTGAAGGGTCCACAGTAACAAATGGAGCCCAGGAAGGCACAGGAGGGAAAAGACACACGTAGCCACAGCAGAAGTTGCTCTTGAGCCTCCACATCACTCTGAGTTGTACAGGTCTATTCCTGCTAAAGTAAAAGGAAGGAAAAACTGAACCTTTCCATAATTCTCAGAAAGGCAGAAATGCCCTCAGAGTAAATAAACTGTTCTGAATTAGCTATGAAACCTTCGCTCCTAAGCACCAATTTAATTTTAAATCTCTAAACTCCTAAAATAAGCATGGAAAAGATGACTGAAATGTCAGCAGAAGGTGGTGTTATTAGGATAGTACTGCTGCTACAGGCATATGTTGGAGAATGCTGGGTTGTGCTGCTCAGCTCAGCTACATCTGTGTATTCTGTTTGGGAGGGCAGATGGGTTTCCCCACTGGGACCTGTTATGGGCAAGGAGATAACTGCTGCTCTGCTGTTGATGGAGGACAAATTACATTTTCAGGTCTTCTATCTTTTCCTGCCTGAATTTGGTGTTTTCTTTCTTGCAAAGTTACTGTATTTTTCAATTCAGCACATCTGCTGAATCTATCTCAATTTGACAACTCTAAACCTATATGGCTATTGTGCTTGACTATTTCTATAGAGAGGATGTAACTTTTTGCCGAATCCTGTAACCCTGGGGAGAAGGCAGCTTGGTACGTTTTGCTTTCTGGCAGTCAATACTCAACCCATTTGCCTGTTCAGACTGTTCCCTACAGTATTAGTCAGACAGTATCTTCCACGTCCTTATGAAGAGTTACTGTGAGTACCTTTGTCAGACAGACACCCTGTGGCTGCTGTCCCTGTTCCTGTTTTGCTGTGCCGGGAAAAACATGGACGTTTCCTCCTGGCTTTAGCCAACAATTAAAAACTCTTATCAGGAATACTCATATCCATCTCTGGCTTATTAAGCATCTACCTTCTGCAGTGGGTGTTTGTAGAACAGACCCCCAGGCACACAGTTAAAAGTCTTGATGTTGTCTAAGAACTAACCCCTAATATCTAGTAAACTTTCCAACTGTTAAGATGGCTTGTTCTGATTTTTTTTTTAAAGCGTAATGCTGTAATTGTTAGTGATGTGAAAAATCTGTAATTAAAGGTATGATTTCTCCATGACCCTTAGTTAGATACGAATACACAAAATTAATCTTATTTAAAGGACAAATACTAGTTTTATATAGAGTAATTTTTTTAATGCCCTTCTAAAGAAAGCAGTCACTCCCCCAGTTTGGGTTACTGTGCTCATTTCTAAATTCAAAATCTGTATTTGGAATTGTGCTAGTATTTGAACTCATTACCAAAATTAAGCTGTGGAAAATAACAATGCCGTTTATAGGTAAGTAAGCACACAGACATACGAAATTACGACTTTAAGAAAACAACTTTGTGATAGTTATCAATCGTAAAACTGCACCCAGCACCATCCAGTATTTGGGCACTGAAAAAACACAAATGCTTTGAATTTTATTTCTAGTGCACTAAAATCTTGCTTCAGCCCTAATAAACTTCCATCTTTGAGGGGAGTGGGGTCAGCCCAAGAATAGAGACACCCCTGCTCACCGCTGGCATCGGCAGGAGCCTGAACCAGCCTTGGTATCTCACACAGAGTCTTCCAAGCAATTTCTGACCGATATATTTTCCCCCAATGGGGAAGAGAGAGATTCTGACAGAGCCCACAGTATTAAGTGTTAGACAAACCACAGCCTCTGGGCTACTTTACCTTCTGCCTGCAACCAGTCCATTTTAAATAGTTTGGTAATATTAATTGCAGAGAAGCCTGTTCAGACCTTATGAGTTGAGTTTTCCCATGAAAACCAAACTGTAATGAATCATGACTGATGACTGAGAGCTATTTTTTTTAATGAGTATTTACATGCAGTTCTGTGTGTATATATATATATGTTCCTTTCATCAGTAATATATTATGAGTTACCTTTGTTCTGAGGACTTATGCTATTATCTCAAAGTTTCCCAGTAATGCAGTAAATATTAATTTATCCTTTATCATGTTATTCTCTATTTCTGGTTTTGGAATCTGTCTAGCTATTAGTTTCCTTGATGAAACAAGTAAGATTTGTACTCAAATCTCATTTTTGTCTAGTACCAATACAGGCAAGGAGTGCATAGAACTCAAAAAAAAAACCAAACCTAACTCAAACTTCACCCATTAGGATAAAGCAGATGCATTTTCCTGTTGTTGTTTGCTAAATTTGATCTCTGGCTATTTGATTTAATCCTGCTAATTCTCTGAAATCAGTAAATTTCCTGTTGGAAAATATGCAATGTGCAATATAAAGGTGTTAATTCAGCTTGTTGGTGTGCCTGCTCATCTGGATCCTGCAGCAGACTTCAAACCCCCATGTCCCTTTAATGAATGAGGAAATGAGCTAAAGAAAGAGTTCCTGGCTCTTACCATGCAAAACACGAAGAGGGGTAGTGTTTTTGTTCATTTCATAGCCTTTATTACCTGGAACTGTATTGGTTTCAGTATATGGTAGCCATATACTTTGCATAGTGCAGAATGCCATGACACAGTGAGTATCACAAACGGTAAGATTTAGAAAGAAACACTATGTGCTGTGTTTTATTAAAATTAATGTGTGGCTCTAAAATCTCCAACTGTTCTGTAGCACTAACTCATTTTCAATAAAAAGGAGAGAACAGAATGTATTTTTTCTGTCCATTATAAAACAGTTCTCATTAACCTCCACTCTATTCTATTTTATGGCAGAAATTCTTTGACCTTGAGGAAGAGAGTGCATGTTTTCTTAAAGAACAGAAGAACGCTTCCCTTCCCAAATTAAATCGTAATAAATATATGGTAACTGATGGAGCTGCATACATTGGTAAGTAACCACATCTCAAAAAATTATGTTTTTTAACCAGAAACCTGAAATAACATCCATTTGTAAATGAGGAATCTACAGCTGAATTGCTTGGTAATTTAAAATAATAGTTTCGTTTATTTGGGAACCTGGATGGATGAGCTTTGAGCCTCTTGTCATTTAAAAAGTCTTTTTTTAATCCCTAAGAATCAGTTCCTCAAAAGCAACATTCTGCTTTCAGTATTTAAAAAACAGACTGAAAACACGCAACATACTTATAAAGTAGGAATAAATTGAATTATTAACATATTCTCTGTTTCTGCAATCCAGTGAAGATGAGCTGCTCTCCCTTTGCCATGTTGTTACTAAAGCTATGGTCAATCCTGGTAAATAGCGTACAAATGCCTTTCAACCTCATCTTCTGAGATCTTATTCCATTTACTGCAATGACACTTCAGACACCCTCTTTTTATTAACATTAGGTACATAACTAATTGGTATTTTGAGTTAAAGGTGTATAGGAGAAAAGTTGCTGTATGGCACTTAGCAAAAGCTTGTTGTCAGTCATTAATATAGGCCAAAAACCACCTTTTAAAACCAATCTGACTTCTTGAGCTGGGTGTGAGCTGCGGGATCAGAAAACTGCTGCTGAATTAAAAAGTAACTCTTGAGATTTTATAGAGTCAAGAGAGAAAAAGTGCATCCTGATACGCTGCAGGTTGATGCTTTAGTTGCTCACTTCCTCACCTGAACTCACTGCAAAGGGCTTAGAGCCAGCGATGGGGGAGGGAGGGACATGGGAAGCAGCCCGTGTCCCCACAAATAGGGGAGAATCCCAGTCGCACAGAGCTGCAGGTAAGAGCTACTCTGAAGAGCTGTGAACACACAGGCCTCGCTTAGCCTTCCCAAATCTTATGTTTCACTTCAAATACCGCAGCTTATTCCCCTCTCATTTCCCAAATGTTTTATGAAAAAAACCCAAGTAATTTTTTTTACTCCATTTTAAATTTCTTCAAATAGCCAGTTCAAATTGCAGTACCTTATTACTTGTCTACACAGCTGGATTTTAGCTGTTTTTTTCTTTCCCATTGTCCTTAGATCTTTAGATATGTGTAAGTAAAATAAAGCTTGTAGCATTTTGAGGACCTTTTACTTGAAAGCAGAGAAAGTTTCCCTTATGATGAGGCTTCAATTTATCATCCTTGAGAACTTTAGAATTCTTACCATTTCCTGCTGAAGTAGCTGAAATGACACCAAAAGGGCATACATTTCTCAGATACATTCATGTTCTATGTATGTTCAGACTCTTTCAAAAGATGACCTCTAATAACAGCATATTTTTGTCCAAAAATACTGCATGTGTTATAGATGTAGAACTTAAATAGTTACAGTTTTAGTGAAATAACTGTTTTATTGGTTTTCCATTAATCCAATTATCCTCTCTGCCTTGCGATGACCAAGATTTGAAATGCTCATTTGTTACTTTAAATTTAAACAAAGGTGGTAATAACTGGTACAAAAGAATAAAACCTGTTTTTCTTTCCTGAAATACTATCTATCAATGGGAAATCTGTAAAAGATCCATTGTTTTGGCTCAGTGATGTGGAGCAACCACTGTCCATTCCATTTACTTTAAATTGTTTACATGGCAAAACATACTTTAATTCTCGGCACTGAAAAGGCCAATGAGGAAAGTAAGTGGAGTAATAATACAATATATGCAAAAGAAATTGCAAGTTAGCTTTGAATAGATAAAAGAACCTGTTTTCGCTTAAGGATTAGAGCTGTTAAACTTCCAGAACTAATTTGCACTACACACTGGTCTGTAATGGAGGTTTTCTTTCCCAGTGTTATAGAAAACTTATTTCTGTCTCTGCTCAGGTAAGTGCTGGGGGAAATGATAGTGTGTGCTGTTGGATTGCCTTTATGGAGATCACTTTTTGCCTTTTTTTTTTAATGCTAGAAACTCATTGTATATTCCTGCCTTTACTTGTAGGTAATTTTGATTGGGTAGGAAATGCGTTTACGCAGAACGCTGGAGCTGGCCTTGTTATCAACCAAGCAGACACGGGGAACAGCACAAGCATCATTAAACAACTCAAGGCTGTTTTTGAAAGGGACTGGTACTCACATTATGCCAAAAGTTTACAACCAACAAAAATCCCAAACTGCTTTAATCACAAACTTAATAAAGCGACATCAAATAAGACTGCCATGAGCAATGTGAATTAGAAAGACTATTTTACTCTTTAGCATGGCAATGAAGAATTACTCTTTCATATTTACAAACAAAAGACTTAAAGAAAAAGCAAAAAAAAAATGTTTGGTTGGGGGGGGTGTTTTTAGGAAAAAGCACACTTATATAAAAACTGTCTGAACTATATTCTCTATATTGAACTAGTTAAGACTTTCAGATTTGTTACTTCTGACACTGAATGTCATTTCTGCTTCCATGTTAATTTGAATGTTCCACATTTGAATTTATCAGCACATGTCAATTCTTCTGTTCCAGTTTTAGGACTTTCCCTAACTGCCATCCTGGCTAGAACGAACCTTGAGGCAAAACCAAGATTCCAGCTATGAAATGGCATTCTAAGATCAGTTATCCCTGACATACAAGTAGATGGTAGGTTTACCAGATTAGAAAACATAAAGGAATAAGCAAACTTTAACCTATATAAATCATTCCCTTTGAGTAAATACCCAGTCACGCAAATAGTTCCTACTTTGGGTATCACTCTTCCATGTCTATCTAGCCTTAAAATACATTAGTTACATGACTGGTAATTCGTACATCTCCTCAAAGTATGAGAAGGTTTTGAGGGATTAGGGTTGGCCTCATCAAATTCATCATAATTCCTCCCAGATAAATGGATCCTAATCAAAGTAATGTGGATTCCCTTCAACGTAACAGTTATTTCTAATTATACTACAGTTCATCTAACAATGAAAACTTCTGTATTAATAGCGAAGACCTAGCGCTGTTTTTTTGTAATCTCAAGAAAATTTCTTCCCCAAGTTAAATTTTTATCACATAGAGTCAAGAGTTGAGTGATAACTTATGATCAAACCAATGCATATATAAAAATCAAATACTGCTTTTTAGGAAGGTCAAAGGTGATGCAAAAATCATGCAATAATTGTTGTTAAACAATTATCTAGTAATTTTGTTTGATTTTATACCTGGAAGTTTTTTTATTTCCTAACTTATAAAAACGCTAATTGTGAAATGGCATTTTTGTTAAAATGTCATCCATATAGGTGAATACATCAGCACAAACAGAAATGTGATGCCTTCATTTAGGCCACAGTTTCAGCTGGTGTTAGTAGTGTGCCTCTACAAACACAACTCAGTTGCAACAAGAAGCAAATGTTCTGTAAAAGCATGAATTTGCTCCTTAGAACAAAAAAAAAGCATAAATGGTCGACAACAGAATTTTCTCCAGTCAGAGCTGTAATAACTTTGTTTTGTAATAATTACAGTTTTGTAATAATTGCTTCTGTTGAAGAAATGCGGCCATGAAAGTGAACTGAATTCTGTTAAGTAGTCACAGAACTTTTTCCAAAATGCAGACTTTTCTCACTAGGCTGTATGTTACTGAAGGCACATTTTGAAAGCAGCGGGCAAAAGGAGAAAGGAAACCAACCACATCCCAATGTACCACTTCAAGCTTAAGAACAAGTTAAAAACCCACCTTGACTTTCAAAACAGAGGTTTCGTTTACAAGGTTAAAAAAAATACAAATTCATTTTAAAGTAAGCACAGCTTATAAGGTAACATATGCACAACTTCAAACTGCCAGCTAGAGACAGAGACACACCGCAGAACTAGTTATGGTTGCAAAAGGCACACTTTCTACCAAGAATGTTTGTTTCTTTTGCAATTGCCAAGATTTACAACATCTTACTGAAAACTTTTATCTTTTACAGAAGAGATTCTGCACAGTTAATCAAGTAAATGCATCCCATTATTAGCCTCCTCACACACTCAGAGAAAAGCATGTTTTCTGACATTAATGTAAAAAAATAATATCTAAAGAGAAAGAAGTTTCCTGAATTGCTCTGAAGGAAAGATCTTTGTGAAGAAAAATTTTTTTATTTTCTTCCTTATGTATGTAACATTAGAGTATCTATAGCAAGCATGAGAGAGGGTTCCCCAGCACTTAATTTACTTGTTGGGGGTTTTTTGTTTTAAGAAAAATATTAGTCCAGATTACTTTCTGGTGAAAATTTCAGCTGACTTACACCACCAGTTAGTTTAGTATTCTAAGTCAAAGCTAAAAAAAACCACCCTCAAAACAAACAAAAAACCAACCACATTTTTAAAAGTGGTTGAGATATTTTTAAGGGTTCGGAGGACCCCATGAATGGGTGATCCTAAAGCTTGAGATATGTAAGGATTCACATATTAAGATACAAAGAAAACCCTACTGTCCAGAGTTGTCAACTGTAGCACCTGATGGCAACAGTATTCAGGAATGAATCGATGTTATTTTTCCCCCTTGTATTATGGATACTAGAAATGTGTTAAGTTTTTTAAATGACATCTTGTAGAAATAATGGGGGACCCTAATGGAACAGAAATTTGTCAGGTGTCAAATTTGTCTGTTTACAAAGCAGAATTTACTGATGAAATCAGGCTGTGGAGTTACCACTGACCATCCATTGAGTATTCCAAATGAATATTTAGTGAATTCCAAGTGAATATTCAGATGTAGTAGTTTTACAGGACAGATCTGAGGCCCGTACAGTCATTAATATTAACCAGATCCATTCTTTTACAAATGCATTCTAATTGGCTTGATGAATAAATTCTGGTCCTTCAATGAACCCCTAAAAAAAGCTGATACGTTACTGTACATTTTAAAAGTGTCAGTTCTCAGTATGAATGGAAGAGTTTGGGGGGTTTTTTGAGCAACTTGTAATGCAAAATAACAGCCAGCCATCCTACAACCAGCCTGGCACACTCAAGTTTTATTTAGTATGAAATATGCATTGGTATTTTAGTAACTGTTTAGAACAGCAACAGCTCCGAAGTGGTACAGAAGGCTTTGGCCTGTTATAGTAGCCAAAAGACCAAGTGCATCCTTAGACTTCAGCGAGTAGGAAATGAAAAACATCAGATTCTTATTTGAAGTTGTTAGGGACTATAGCCTATTACCTGTCTGGGGTTAAGCACTGTTACTGTTTCACTACATTTGCCAGAGCAGCCCCAATGCTGGCTTCAGATCTTTCTAGCAATGTAAATAAATGTGGAGTAAAATCATTGCAGTGATTTTACACTGGTTTAGCAGGGATCAGAATCTAGAACAGTTTCTTCCTGCTTTAGCTCTCTGAGTAGCACCATTGCACAGGCTATTTCCAAACGTAATGGGGATTTGCATTCAGTAGTTTCTCACAGGCATAATCCAAAAGATGCACTTTCTCTAACCCCCTTCTAACTGGCATTGGTAACTCTGTCACATTAAAGGCAATTTCCTGAACAGAACAGCTTTATTCTTAAAGAATATAGACTGTGATTGTTGTTTGCTGCATACATTTACTAGTGCCTTATACATACAAGTTTTTTGTTTAACTGTTCCCTGTGTGAAGTCCTGTTAAAGATCTTGTATCTGCTACTGAGGCGTACAGTAAACCTAAGTAAGACTACGTCTTGTGATGTTTACAGGTTAAAACTAGAGTCATAAAAAGACAATAATTGAATGTGAGATGTTGTTCCAAACCACAAGCACATCTAAACTCAAGCATTTTTATCCAAGCCCAGTTCTAGAACTAAATTTCACAAATTGCTCCTGTCTTCATTACCAACTAATCCAAACCAGAGCTGAATTATCCTGTCCTGCCAAAGTATAAAAATAAATAAAATCCGAGTTCCCCCAACATCCGACTGATATCAAGAGCATAACTAAAGAAATTCCTTTAAGCAAAGATTAAGTCCAAAAATCACACAGTAGCTACTTCACAAATCTTGATGTTAAGTCTCAAATTGCTTTGGGCTGGCCACCACTTTTTTCTTCTGGAAGCATGAACGAGTATCCACCACTACTCTCACCTTCCCTCTGGCGACCAGCAAAGCTGGCTTAGATGCCAGAGCACAATGGCCACAGCTGTACCCTGACAGCAATAGATTCAAGTTTTTGTCTGATTTTTTTTTTCTCCTCACCTTTTTCTAAAAAAAGTGCATCACTGAACTGAATTTGGGGCTGTGGTGTGTAAAGTTTTCTCAGCACAGCAAATCCAGGCTCTGCAGGCAGTTCGGAAAAGAGACTGAGAAACAAGTTAAAAAAGTCTCAGAATGCTGCTTTTAAGACCTACCCATTATTTGTTATACTACTAGCTACCTAAATTCCATTACTTTGCTGAGCTCTGCATACATGAAAACTGAACAACTAAGCTCTGTGTGAATATTACCTGCCATTTAACCCTAATCTAAGGAGAAATATCCAGACAAAGAATTCATAGGATTTTTTTGTGACTTTAGTGTGTACGTAATGAAAAATAGTGCGGACTTTCTCATTAAGACCATAAAAACATTAGCTGCCTATTTCAGTTCTTCAAACTGAAGTCCTTTATGAATATGCCCATCTTGAGTATCATGCACTTGATTCCTGAGAATGGCCTTATAGCGAGCACTGAGTTATGTTAAAACCATTTTGGACTTCAACATTAACCTTTCATTTTAATACAAAAATACTGATTACATGTATAGTATGTTTCCAGATGGTCCAGAATTCTGGCACTGTGTTTTTCTTCCACTCCTATCCTTTCTATATGTATATATTCATGGGGTTTTTTTTAATCACTGTTAATCCAATTCAATCTATGTAAAAAAACCAGAATGAATCCTTGGTATATTTAAGATTCACAACGATACCTCCTGAGTTAAATGTACCAGTAAAGATATTCCACTTTTAACACTGCAGAGTGTAGTAGCTCAACTGATACTGTAGAGTGATTGCTTTCTTAGCTGCAGTTTTTCACTTTAATTATTGCTGGATTATATTTATTAATTTCTCAGTGTTGAATCAGGTTGCTCTTGCATCATCACTTTGCACAAATGCCTTAGAAGCTTGCCAAACTAGCATGTTAAGAGACCTCGTTCAAAATAGTTTAGACAAGAAAAGAAGAGTTTGCTTTACAGTGTGTGGATGCTGAAGTCGGTAGATAAACTCCAGTCTTACAATACAACAGAGCTTTCTTCTGCACCTCCTCTTTGGATCAGCCCTGCATGGGCTTCAAAGAAAAAGGCCGTGAGAATTGTGTGCTTGGATTATCTTTAGATCAGGAATTTACAGAGAATCTGAATGAAGAATCCAGCTCTACTGCGTGGTTCAAAACAGTAATTTAAATGGGTTTTTTGTGAAAACACATTTCTATTCCATACCTGTATATTCCAACTGCATTAACACACTACAGTTATGTTTTCCCTAAAATTCAAAATACATATCGGACAAAAATCAAGCTACTGTGGCCCACTTCTGACAACCTTGCAAAAATTAAATTTTAAGAGCACAGTTCCATTCTGGCTGCAAATTACTCTGTTATAGGTGATGAAGTCAGCTCTTTTTTGTTCAAAACAAATTCTACACTGCAATTTTACATGGACACTCAATAAATCTTTTTAATGCTTACATGATAATTCGTGCTTTAAGAACAGAAATAGGGTTTATGGCTGATTCAGGCTACAGAATAGAACAAAATGTAATAAAATGGCCAACAACTCTAGCATTCCAAGGATTATTTTGTGCTCCTTTCTAATGCATAGCCACGAATATGAAAAAGACAAATTCTCTGTGTTGCATCATATGCATGAACACATACTGGACCCTGCATCTCATACAGTAACATCTGTCCCTCCTGCAAGAGCATAAAATGTAATAAGGATAGAGAGGACAGGGGGCAGATCACTAAGAGGCAAACCAGCTGGAGTCAGACTCATTAAGGGACTGGGTGCTGGCCTAAAAGCTTTGGGCCACATTCTCATTTTGTTCCTTTCCCTGCAAAATCCTGTATTTCTTATGCATCCACCTTGCTTATATGAGTGAACTCTCATGATCATTTTTCAGAATGAAAAGGGAACCTTTAAAAATTACAAATTTAAGCTTCACAAAAAGAAATCAGCATAAATAAAGTGTATTTTAGCAGGTCTCAGAAGTAAAACAGTATTTGAAATGGCACTCACTGGTTAGAGCAAGCAAGGATGTTTTTGTCGAACGTTACAGGTTCCTGGTGCTACATAAGCAAGGATTTACAACACAGCACACACTTGCAAATGTCACATGATATACAGTATGTGCATATGTTCTCTCAGCACACAAAACAAGAGAGCTACCATTCTGAACACCTAATAAACTGGTGAAAATGCACAAGTAGCAGGCCAATCAAATTTGGCAAATGACTTACACTCAAATAAAAAAAAAAAAAAACAAACCTCCAAACTACATAAAGGTCCTAAATTACTTAGAAGCTGGATTTATTTTCAGATGTAACTTTGAGGGACTTAATGGGAAAGGAGTCTTTATATTAAAAGCATGCACTGTTATATGCAGTGTTTGTCTAAGCAAGACAGCATGTAACATAAAAAGAGAAGTTCTTCAAATGGAAACGTGTGAAACATCCTATTGACTGACTTGCTAACAAATGCGTTCGAGTGGATTTGCTCAGTAGTCAATTACTCCACATTATTCCTTATTTTCATTTCTTCAAATGACACTGTACCTGCATTCATGTATTTCTTGAAACTTGACGGAAAAGCAAGATGCTTCTGAAGTGACAGCTCTTTCTTTCCAAAGGTAGAGGGGCCGCTCTCCTAATCTCACTTGTCCTCTCATTGTCTCCTGCTTCTTCAGCAACCCAGTCCAGGTTTTCACTTGTCATTGCCTGAGAAGCAAAGAAAACAAAGTATTTTTTAGTCACCTGGCTACTCAACATGCTTTTGCCCTTTAAGAGGTCCCTCACCTAATGTGATACTAGGGAAAGCATAATAAAGGAGGTGAAACACAACACTCCAGGTGCCTCTTAATTCTTCACCTGGAGAGCCACTGTGGAAAATCTGGAAGAAAAAGAGACTGGGGCAGGAAGAATGTTGGGCAAACTTTAAATGAGGTAGAGGTTCTTCAGGTAATTAAATAACTCTTCCGGTCGCCACATTTTAGTCTAGTGTAAACCATTCTTTACCATATAACCAGATTTATAGTGACTGAAGTGTGTTGCTAACTTTAGCGTGAAAAGGTGAGAAGTCAAACACCCCTTGTCTTCAGAAACTGAATTAATTTCTTCACTTTGTAAAAGGGGTGGAAGAGATGGGCAAAAATAGAAAATGCACCGTCTCCTCCATTCAAAGAATAGCCCAGGTTGCTGCTAGAAATAGAGCTGATAAGGTGTCTAAAAAAACAAAACAAAACAAAAAACCACCAACCCAAAGATCTTACACATCCAACTTCTGTCAGTTCTCAAAAGGTGGTGCGTCCCTGTGGGAACGTCAGGCTCACAGCTCAGTGGCAAACTTCGTTGTAGCAAACTGTCAGGCTTCTCAGGAGCGCTCTTTTCCCTCCTCCTCACGATACTGAAGACAGCTGTGACATCTGCTTTTAACAATCTCCAGATTCTTCAAAGAAATTTCCAAACTGGATTGTAAGAATTTTTCTCTGTGGAAATAAAAATGAATGGAAGATAACCTAGTACAAATATTAAAGTGCATAAGAAATCAGGATCAAAACCAGAATGCATTCTCATTTTTGCGAGCATTTAAAGAAATAAATGAGAATTGGAAAAAGAATACGAGGCTAGTTCAGTACATCAGATTAATGAAGCTGAAATTTATTTATAATTAAGCCAAAGCCCTGTTATGTTTCTGGACAGCCCCTACATCTAAACTGCTGCTCTTAATATGACAGTGCTGCAGTGAAGAATCTGTGAACCACTAGCTTTGGGACATTCTACAAGGGTTTCTGTATTCCAAGTCTTTATGTCCGGCTATGGCTATATACAGCTTACAAGGCAGGCAAAAAAACTGGGTCCTGTGTATATTTATACAGACCCTACTGACAAATTATTATTAAAAACCAGTCACTTCTCACAACATTTGTGTCTTAGGATGTCAACACAGAGATCTTAGTGAACAAATCTGGAGAAAGGCAGAAAAGCAACATCTGTGGCAGCACACAAGCCAACTAAAATAAACTGTAAGCCCATTTTCCAAGCACCAGATGATACAGTAAAAGCACTCAGATGCCCCTGTATCATATTCCAAATGTCCTTTTATCAGATTTCAAATGCAGACCTGAGGTTCCCACACACAGAGACACATCCTCAGAGGAAAAGCGAGTATGTGAGCCAGAAGAGCTTGGATTGCTCTAGTACAATCACTTGTTCCTCTGCTGTCCTACTCTTACATACGACTGACAGGAAATAGTACAGTTCCTTTACTAGGAAATAGGAATAAGCACACATAGAAGAACTTCCAAATAATGAACTACAAAAGTAAACTCCTGGCCACAGCACAGAAGTACACGAATGTAACAGTTTCTGACAGCACTTAACAAAGCCATCTACTGGCCTTTTCATTCCCATGTGCCACAGCTCAGTTTAAAAAAAAAAAAGAAAAAAAAAAAGGGCAATGTTTCTCTCTGAACTAAACATTCCAGAGAGGACTATACTTTTTTAAACAGAGAGAACAGCAACCACCTGCCCCAATTCTCTCCTCCCTTTCTTCACTCCCTTTTTCCACTGGCAAATGTTTCTATTATCTCCCACTGCCTCATCTTTTTCCTTTTCAAGCCATCTCCTACATGTTCTTTCTGAAACCCTTGCTGCTTTGTACACACGGATGAATCCCTGCAATTTCCATAATCAGTGCTGTTACATCCCACAGGATACTTCCACTAGCTCTACCTGAAATGCTCAGAAAAAGGAAATACATGTACTTGTGTCATTACTATATATGAAGACAAGGTGAGTCAGGACAAAGGCAGAATGCAGGCGCTTCTGGAAAAATATCTGGCTGGGGAAAGGGGTTTAAGTCATATGCTCCATCTGATTTCGCCTTGGCACATCTGAAACCTGCACCAGGATCTAGAGCCCAATTTTGCAAACCTCACACAAACACAAGCATTGCCTCTAAGTGTTTTGTTTACTGTTGTCCTGGAGTCACACACCACTTTAACTTACCAAGCTGGGCAATAACAAGCAAGTCAAAACCAGACAACTTCAAGCCACTTGACCTCAACTCTACCCTCCAGGTGGCATTTGGCCACAGAGGGGTGTCCCATCTGGGCACTGTTATCTTGTGACAGTTAAGAGATCCAAGCTCACCAAGTTTATAAAAAAAGAGTAAATGAAGAAAGATGACCTCTCTGCAAACATATTTTTTGAAGTGTGACTTTGGCACTGCATTGTATTTCTCTGTAATATCTAAACGTAGCAGGAGTTCTATCCTACATACTCTTTTTGCTCTGCAAACTTTACTATGTAAGTTTACTACTATACCTCTTCTGATGAAATAAAATAACCAGTAGAAAAATATGTCTAAACTTATTTTGAAAACTGCATGGCTAGCTTATGCAGTAGCTAGATGTGTGGCAAGGCTGCAGTGTTACTCTCTAAGGAGAATACAATAAATATGCTTATATATTTCGTTCAATTCAAGCACTGCATCTCCAAGTTCTACTATCCACTATCTACTGTGGATAACTTCTCACTACCCTTCCTATTTCAAAACACAGTATTTATCACAGATGTGTACGATACAGTGGCATAGCTTAGGCCTGTTATATAGGTCAGTATCCGCAATGCACATGAGAACATAGTTTGCCACTGCAAAGGAGAGTGGCTGCAAAATCTATTTTGGATAATCCAATTTATATTTGAGGAAATCAATGTGTGGTCATTTCTAGAACTATGAATATAAGGCAACTGCTGCATGCTTGTGTATTTGATGAGTTTTATTATACTATAACCTTATATGAATGCCTATGCAGTGTAAATGCTTTAATATAAGATACTGAATGTTTTTTTTTTACACGTTATTTTCTAAATGATGCTACATTTTACTGCATGTTTACCCATTTTTTGTGTTGGTACAAAGTGCAAGCAGGCAGGCACATGATTTTAATAATTTACACAGCAGCTATTCAAATCCTTATAAATCACTATGAAAACACATTCTTATGTAAAGACTTTTAATTTGGCAAGAAATGTGCTTCCTTTAGACAATGGGCTTGGTTCACAGCAGTATCTGTGTAACTAACCTTTACTCATTAAAAATAAATCACTGAGTCTGTAAATGGGGCTATTGACTCTGCTGCAAACCACTATGTCAGTATGTTTTGATACATTTGAAAATGTAATTCATCTACATTTACTAGGAAAACAGATGACCTATCCTGATTCAAGTTGAAAAACAGTGCTCGAATTGAAAGAGTACAAAACTGAGCAGCTGTTGTGTTTGGTGCTACAGGATGAAAATGTAGCAGTCCAGTGTTTTTTCTTTTTTTCTTTTTTAAAAAAAAAAACAATATAATTTCTCATGACCTTAATACAATGAGTTCATGTTATTTTATTGTGAACTAGGCCCACTGTTTACAGTGTTACTATACATTACCAAAGTTCAATGTAATTCATGGAATTGAGCAGATTCATTCTCTAGGAAGGAAAAAGCAAAAAAGAGGCTGACTTTGGTTTTGCTGAGGTGCAGAGTGTTGCTGCTGCACCAGTGCATTTTGAACATAAGGAAACCACTGGCTGAAAGCCTGGTGGCTACGATCGCGCTGTCAGTGGTCATCTATTGTGCTGCTGGAAACTTACCAGTGATATAACATGAAATCAAGGAAGTACTGCATTAAAGACATGTAAATATTTATTTAATGCTGCGACATAGTAGCTATAACTTTTCACTGCTTTGATACCCAAGGATTCCTAGTATTACACGAGTGTATTTCATCTGTTTCATTTTTTAGTTTCAGTACTTTCATTCGAAGCAAAGTAACTCCTATTTCTTTGTACTGCACCGAAATAAAAGAATCCTGTTTCAGTACATAATGCTTTTCTCATTCTTTCTTGGCCGGTCTCCACCAGTGTTTGTTCCCATGAGCAATGAACCATAGATGGAGCACCCTGCTCCCAGACTTCTGGACACACAGGTACCACAGGCAGACCCAGCAACACAGACAGAACATCTGGTGCCTCCAGCTGAGGCTCCGCGACACCTGAGCAGCACTGGCACTGAGCGACCCCCAGCATCTAACAAACCTCACACTGAACCAGCAGTGTGCCTTTGTGGCCAAGAAGTGCATCAAGAACAGCGTGGCCAGCAGGTCGAGGGAGGTCACCCTACCCCTCTACTCTGCCCTGGTGAGGCCGCATCTGGAGTACTGTGTCCAGTTCTGGGCTCCCCAGTTCAAGAAGGACAGGGGACTGCTGGAGAGGGTACAGCAAAAGGCCACGAAGATGATTAGAGGCCTGGAGCATCTTTCTTACGAGGAGAGGCTGTGGGACTTGGGTCTTCTTAGTCTGGAGAAGGGAAGACTGAGGGGGGTCTGATCGATGCATACAAATACTTAAAGGGAGGGTGTCAGGAGGACGGGGCTGTTCTTTTTTCAGTGGTATACAGTGACAGGACAAGAGGAAATGGGCACAAACTTGAATATAAGAAGTTCCACCTAAACATGAGGAAGAACTTCTTTATTGTGCGAGTGGTAGAGCACTGGAAGAGGCTGCCCAGAGAGGTGGTGGAGTCTCCTTCTCTAGAGATATTCAAAACCCACCTGGACAAGTTCCTGTGCAACCTGCTCTAGGTGGACCTGCTTTGGTGTGGAGGTTGGACTAGATGGTCTCCAGAGGTCCCTTCCAACTCTATATGATTCTTTGATTCTCACGCTATCAGAACACAGGTCTCCTGTACCTGTTTTGGCTTTCAGACATGTTACACTGAAATCCCATTTCTAGGAACATGAGTCTTTACATGTCTCAGGCTGTATCCACTGTACACGTTCACATTAAAGAGACCCTCGGGCTATAAAGCAGTCTTGCTGGTTGCATTAGCAAATAAAACAGGAACATGGTACAAGCTTTAACAGTACCTAGTATCATCCAAATTATTTGTTAGTGTGGTTTGTCCTTCGCACTGGCCCACAACCACCAGCACTCTTCCAGACAGTGCCCAGGTCACCATTATGGGGCAAGACATACTAGTAACTGCCCTCAACACAGCCACCTGTGGAAAAGGACACATTAGGCACTTGTATGTCCATCAAGCTGCCTCACTTAGCTCTACAGCCAAGGAACTGCTCCCAGCTTCTTTTGTTGTTTAGATGCAACTATTTACACCCCTAGAATTGTCACATTCAAAATCTCAACCTTAGCAGCAAGCCTTGGTGTCAAAAACAAGCACAACATTCTCCAGAATACAATTTAACTGTGAACACTCAAACCCAGCAGGGAGCTCCATCCACCTCTGCACTTCCAATTCTCTCCTAACTGAACAATACCAATTGCTACTGGAAACACTGTCCTATTATTCAGGTCAGAGAAAACAGTATTTATCAGAGTAGATCTTTTAATGCTAGGAAAAAAGCTAAAAGAAAATAAAAGACAGAGAGCTTGCCAGTGTCTGCTAAATTCAAGAAAAAATAATTTAAAACTGCCAATATCAAGGCCCTAAAGCCTCATTCTATATTTCAAGCCCCAACTTCTTGGGGTTCTAGACAGGAGGCAAAACAGAGACATAGAAGGGAAAAAAAAAATTATGTAGGGTAATAAAACTGAAGCATCTGAAGCCTGACTAATCCAATGGCCTTCTACAATGGAGTGATTGCACCAGTGGACACGGGAGGAACTATGGATGTCATCCACCTGGACTTCTGTAAGGTCTTTGATATGGTCCCTCACAACATTCTTGCAGCTAAATTGCAGAGATACAATCCAAGTCCACATCTGAGGGCAAACTAGCAACCACTGCTGTCACCCAAGGATCTGTACTAGGACCACCACTAGTTAATATCTTCATCAACAACGTAGGCAGTGGGACCAAGTGCACCCTCAGCAAGTTTGCAGATGACACCAAGCTGAGCGGTGCAGATGATTTGCTAGAGGGAAGGCAGGCCACTGAGGGTGTACTATAACACTCCCAAAGACTATGTTCAGCCTGCTAACAAAAACCTAACACATCTCAATGGGGTTTATGAGTTACCAGAAAGGTCATGTCTTCTGCAGCAGAACCAGTTTAACGAGCTCTTTTTAAGGGCTTTTAAATGCTTAAACCATCTCAGCTCACTTGGAACTGCCATAACAGTACAGTCCAAAAACATCTGCAGGGCCACGCTTAATTACTGATCTGGCCATACAAGCTCATTTCTAACCAAAAGTGCCATTTAAAGCAATGGGGTAGCTCCAGGGAGCACCAAAGGATCAGTACATTCATTTCTGTTAATACTGATACAGCATTTAGGGTTGAAAATACTCAAAACTTGTAGGGATGGCCCCTTCAAAATGGACAGTGGTTATACTAGCAGCACAGTAAGTACTTTACAGATAAATAAAGCAAAGTCTACACCTAATGATTTTCAGACCAAGAATATACTCCTGAAGCCTTTAGTTTTACAAAAATATCTTTTTTATATACAAGACAGAAAACTGAGATGGGTAGGACTGCGGCACTAGCCCCACCCCCCCCCCCAAAAAAAAGGCAATATCACGTATGCAACCGAAATCGCATTCCAAGCTGTGGCTACCACAACAACCTGAAAGATTATTTGTTCCTCAACTTTGCTTTTAAGTATTGAACTGACGCAGAATCATCTTTTTAAAACATTGTTTTCTTGATCACCTGACTTGGAGAAAAAAGTTGTGCTAAATCAATACAAAGTGTTCAGCCGTGCCACAAGCACTCCCAAAACAGCTGCATGCTGCAACCTGATGTCTTCAGATCCATATCTCAGTGCAAGGAAACAGTCCAAAAGAATGAAAGGCTGCACTCCATCACTGATCTATAGTCTGACCTAAGTCTGTACAGCAAAAGTCAGTTTTCACACTAAAGAGTGAAATTTATCTCCATGTCTCACATTTTTTGCTGTTACAATGCCTTGTCAGAATTAATGCCTCCACAATGTTTTCTGTATGTGTTACAGAGGGAGCTGTTTGACACGCATTCCTCTTTGTGGCGACTTGATGGAAGTTGCTCAAACAGAACAAGTGAAAAACCTGCATGTTAGAGGGCAAGGAACATGTTAAACTTCAGTGAGAGAGCAATCCAAGAAAAAAGCTGAATGCTAAGCTGCACCATAAGAGCAAAAGGCACAGCAGGCTAGCATTAAAAGGGAAAGTGGAAAAAACAATGAACTCAGAGGAAAAAGTTGAATCATTAAAATTCCTAGCCCCGGTTTGTCTGATCTCCTGGCAAGTTTTAGAACAAACCCTTAGTTTTCTTCCAACCCTCTTCTTGGTGAATCCCCATGCTGGGAGTCGGTAGCAGAAACAACAGCACAGGACTAAACCCTGCAAGATGAGGCCCCACAGACACAAAAAGAGCAGGAGCATTTTGCTTAATGAACCGACAGCAGCAACTCCAGCCCTGGTAAAGCTGCTTTGGCAGACTTCAGCAACACCTCTAAGTCTCAACACACCGGGAGTCCCAAGCCTTCCCTAAGTTTCCTGGAGCTCTTTAACTGAAATATTTGATGGAGTAAGAAAAGAGGCTACAAAAACCAATTTACTTTTCTATTTTGACTACAGCCATATCTGTGAAACAACAAAAGATGAAGTAGAGACTTAAAATTTTAATGAAGATGAAACACTTTGAAGATACTGGCTTATTTACCTTTTAATAGTAAAATGAAAGGATCAGAACAGCCACTGAAAAGTATGCTTTACAGGAAAATGTTTTTAAATAGCCTGTTATTCCTGTGACTCTAAAGTAAAAAAATATATATTAGGAAAATATATATAGATATTAGAATAATCTAAAAATAAAACAGAACAAGGAACAAAATAGTAAAATTACATTCTTTAGTACTGAAAGTCCATATTGTCGGGAATGCACACTGCTGCCTTTGGCACACTGCGGCCAAACACTTGAATTATAAATGCCAGGACTAGAAGTCAAACGAGATGGAAGTTGTTCCATTGCCATTTTTGTAAAAAAGAAACAGAAAAGTCAGTTCTCACAAGTTTTATTTATATACCCTGTAATACTGCTTACTTGCAATTCCACCAAGATAAGTAACATGGAAGAGTGGTTTACTATCACTATGGCTTCTGGAACGCATACAGGAATTGAACAGGAATGATATTAAAAGCAAAGAAATTATTGAAAGAATCAGGAGCTCCCATCTGGAAGAGGGAAGCATTAATATAAAGACACTGCTGAAGTGACACCACTTGCTCTTCTCCCCTCTTGATATTGTGCAGCTGCTGTACACAGAAGTCTCCATCAGAATAAAGCAGATTCTCTAACACAGCCAAGACCTGAGGAAGGAAGTGCTCAGATTAGGCCCGACACTAATTAGTGTTTCCATAGGATCCATAAATATTTACAAGCAACAAAGGATATTCTCTGCAAGGACCACAAAGGTTTCACTTAGCAGAGTGACTAGTCATTTATTAGCAAAAATAATCTTTTAAACATTTTAGCTCAGCGCTGAGGTCAAGCCAAAGATCTTGGAAGTATCAGTCAATCAAAAATAAGTCCCAGTTGCCCCCATGACCTTGACAACGTGCACAGTAACTCCAAGACCCAGTGAGGCCATACACCATCCTGCTTGATTGTTTGCTCTGAGGAATAACACTGGAGAGATTGTCACAGCTCAAGAGCTCACATAAGGAATTTGTATGTTGGTTTGCCACCACAAGTACTCAATGACAAAAGTCTGAGTAAATTCACAGCACATCCTTTTACTTATTTATCTGTGCCAGTTCTGGGCTACAGCTGGTCATAAAAAGCACGAGATCAGAACCCAAAGAAAAATGACTGCATGTCATGGTACCAGTCATTAGAGATCTGACCGTAATTTAGACAGATGGAAGCAGAGACTCACTGCTTGATTCAGCGCTCTCAAGAACACCTGAAGAAGTCTCTTTAATAATAAAAAGGAATGTTTGTACACTGTGGCAAAGGAATTGTAAAATAGTACCATTCGAGAAAGAAAGAGCAGCAGGGTGTATAGTAATCACCATGGTGTTGTGTATAAATGGAGCAATCTAGCATGCTGAAGTATTTAGGTACTCCCAGGTGGCATGAAGATATTCTTACCTATTTTGCTTTACCCTGGAACTACATCTCCTGATCTTCTTATAGCAAGAGGCACCAATTTTCCACCAGCTGTTCTCCTAGACTTATATATTGCCAGTAAAGCTCTTTTGCTCAAATTTGCTGGTGTTCCCAGCAGTGGCAAACCTATAGCTAACCAGAATTACTCTGTACAAGCAGCATTGCGGGTAATGAGCAAAAAAGTTACAAAGCTGATAAATCCATAAAGTATAAATCACCCCATGTATCATATAGCTTTTAACAGGTCTTTTGCTTTGCTCAGTGGGGGAAAATGACTGCTGCTTCTCCTCCTCCTCAAAGGTCCAATTCAAATCCCACAAGATCTGCTATGACACTTTTAAGTCCCAAACACATTTTTTTGATTGTCCTGCTCCAACATGCTTCCCCTTCAACAAATAACAGTGGGAAATTATAAGGAATTTGATTTAAAGAAACCTGCCAATTTGAGAAGAATGATGTTACAACCGAGCCTGGCAGCATATATTTTTATATTGCTTCATCCTATGTGACGTCCAAGCTCAAGCAAAGGAAAAGTCTTTGGAAAACAGCATTGTACAGTACTGTTTAGCTGCTACACTGAGCAGCTCACCTGTCAGCACACATCCACAGGCCTCCTAAAAGGGCTAGGGCCAACATCAAAAAGAATGACTGTTCATAAGAGCTCTCCCTCAAAGCTTTACACCTATTAGCTCCCAGGATAAGGGGAAGTAGCAATAAAGCAACACAGACTTGCTCAAACTCAAGATGTTTTCTGATCAATTTACCAAGTTACAGAAGGCTACCAGGCTGAATGTACCTACAAAAGAAAGAAGGCTGGATAATGGCAGTCCATGTGGCATCAGCCTCTGGGATTCTTGTCACCGTGAAAGAGCTTTTTTGAATTTCTAGAAGTCACTGTCACAAAGTAAGAGCCTAAAATAATGGAATTATGACTCTGTTACAAACAAAAGCTGATATCCAGGTGACTTGTTCCTTAACAAGTTCTCTGAACGTTCTGCAAAAAGTGGCAACTTTTAATTTGCCCTACAGCCTGGCCTTATACAGATTAATTATGGCTCTCTCTTATTTTCTAATGTGTAACAATCAATAGGGGCAGCAGAGAACTAACTTAGAATCACAGCTAGCACAGGACTCTAGAAGTAAAGTGATGAAGCCAAATGAGAAAAAATGAGATTTTTCAATTTCCCACCACCTGACAACACCTCCACTGCATGGCACCCTATCACAAGGTGAGCTTCCAGAAAGATAACAACCTATGCTGTGAAGAAAGCAACCACGTTGGTATCATTGCAAGAAACATTATTCACAGCTGTTTATTCACTTTAGAACCACAGAGACACCTGGCTCTCCTACATGATTTATCAAACATTATGTAGAAACTTGCAGGCGGAGTGGGAAACTGGAGGGGTTACAACTGCAAGTTTTCATTTGAAACATAAATGCACTGCTTCCTGCAAATCAGCAATACATTCCTAATTCTTCTGAAACAACTACGAGGGCAAAAGGCCCTCGTGATGTTGCTTCTGGAGAATGACAAAAGAGTATCAGATCACCTGCAAAGCCTATCGTTCGGGCACAGACTAGATCAGTACCACTGGATCCTGGTTCTGCCTCTGCAGAGCCGCCTGAGTTTTTACATGGAGATGCCACCCAGATTTGCCCATTTTTCAGCACTGTTCCCCCAACGTGGCCCATATCCCCTGAGAACAGAGGACATAAGCATAAGCAGCAAGCAGAATTTCACCAACAGAGGCCTAGACTTGTTCCTGTGCAGAGATCTGATACTGCTTCAAATGCAAAGACCGATTCAGTTTCTTGCTTTTAAACTGTAAGTGCTGAGTTGGCTGTACCCTGCTATAAGCCTCTGCCTCGGCAAAACGAAGGAACGGGAGTCAGAAGCCAACTTAGCTGCCTTATGGACCTTATTGCTACCATGATCCAATTCAAGGGGTTCGATATTATTTTTTTTTAACACAAATGACACTCATAAAAGCCTGCAACGCCCCCGAAAGTATCTTCTGCTCTGAGTGCCCTTTCAGTGCACCACCTCTACTGCACCACAGAACATTGCACCCACGGATTCAGGAGGCAAACACCTCTTTCCCAGAGTTTTGCCTCATTACCAACACCTGTACAAAACAAGCACGAACACCCAGCTCCCTAGAGTGCGCCAACAAAAGCCCCCCCAGCACCCCCGGGGACAGCCAGGAGCCCTCCCAAGGCACCTGCCCCCGACCGCCCCGCCCGGACGATAAGCCACCGACAGAGAGTAGGCCCTACCTGGCTCCGCTACTCAGAAGAGGCCGCCTCACCGCGACCCACCGCTGAGCGCGCCGCCTCACCAGCGGCTCTGGAAGGTTCTGTGACCCCGCCTGCCGAGGGCAGGGGAAGGCTCCGCCTCCCCACACCTGGGGCCGGGCGCGCGGCCGCCGCCATGTTGTGCGGACCGTCTCGGGGTTCCCCCGCCGTCGGGCACTAAAATGGCGGCGGCGAGGAGAGTTCTAGCCGTTCTGTCCTTTTCCTACCGTGGTGCTTTTCGGTTATGGTTACAGAGTTTCGGACGGGAAAGGGGGGAGGCTGGTTTGGTTTCTCAGATATTTCCTATCAAAAAATGTAGGTCTTCTAGAAGAAACATCCCTCAAGCTAGAGTGAGAAATGAGCTGGTGTTTCCTTTATGCTGGCCCTTTCCTTCCCCTGCCAACTTGCTGAAAAATGGCCTTTCTAGCAGAAATGTGAGGAAAATGAACAGCTCTTCTCTCAGCATAGTAATTTGCTGTGCAGGAGACTGGTCTGGGCAGCCCACTGGCCTGGGTGCATGCATTGCAGTCATAAAGAAATCCATGCTATGTGCTATGGAAAAGCCTAGGATCTGAATAGGAAATGTAAAGAGAGGAGAAGGCTAAATAAACCTGAGCTTCAAAATGGCAGCAGTGCTTTCTGGTTGATGTCCTGGGCATAAGGGTAATGGTTACTTGGCTCGAGCAAGGGACGATGGCTTTGCTTTTCATACCAGGCCCCCCTGCAGCCTGGAGCAGCACTGGGTGCCCTCACCTCCCCTTGGTGAGGGACAGCAGCAATGCCGTTTCTCTATGGGATGGGTTCCTTCGTTTCTGGCAGGGACACACTCGTATTTCATTTCTCTGGGAAAGAACAAAGGCAGTTTCTCTGCAGTGATTTAATTTTAGATCCCTTTTCAGTCCCCAGATTTGCTCAGGCTATTGCTCTGGGCAACAGATTAGTCCGTGGGAAAGAGTGTAATGAAAAGCTGGCATTGGTGAGGGCTGCTACAGCAAGCGGGAGGCTCTGGGGGAAAACAGGGAAAGGCAAACAAAGCACAGGGAAACCTGGGGAGGTGGGGGGGGGTGGGGGTGGAATCCTTTGTTGGCCAAGATAACACCATATGTCTTTTGCACCTCTACATCTATGGTCTGTATTTGGCCCTGATGCCACAGGGAAAAACATAAAAAACATCATAAAGTCTGGAAGGGAACTCAACAGGTTATCTTGGGCATCATTCTCCTTTGCCAAATTAAAAGTAAGTCCCTGTAATTCACATGTGCAGGGTCAGAGCTTGCTACCCCTTCTTTTACCACAACAGTGACCAAACAAGCCCCTGCTTATTCACATCCCTTAGCGTCTTATTTTAAGTGATCTGACAGATGTAATAGAAACTGAATTTGTTTCATTAAGTAACTGCAGAAAGTTCAGCCTGAGTTTATAAACCCCTTTAATGATGCTAATCACCTCCTTATTGCTGTGTTGACTTGCAATCCTGCCTTTGCTTGTCATTTAAATGCAGAGAGTGAAGTTAAAGCTGCACAGGGCAGATCTCAAACCAAAGAATGAGGGCTGCAAAAATGATGAACCCTTACACGTCAGTACTGACTAGGAACAACCTTTCTGTCGCATTCACCCCAGCAGTCTGGGGACAGTTACAGAGTGAGAGTCTCGATGGCAGCTCTGCCTTATGTAAGAGTCTACACTGAGCTGAATGTCCTCTTTGTTCTCCAAGGAGGGACATCCTGAATTATTTTCTTTCTGTGTATATGCCTTGTCCTGCCTTGGAAATACCTACATGTAAGGGTATTTGGAAAATTAAACTTGAGATTGTGCCATTTTTAAATTTCAGAGCAAAATTCCCTCTGACTCACCCAGCAGACTCATATTTCATCGTCCTTGAGCATCTGAAATGGCCTTTCTTTTTGGGATGCACATGTGCATGACCTATAAGGGGCAAAAACAAAGGCTTCTACCACCATCCTATTTTGAGTTGTAGTTAACACATTAAAAAGAAAAGCTACTCACAAGAAATAAGAGGTTTCTCTTGGCAGTAGATATTTTCATTTAACCTTTTCGTTTTTATGCAGTGCTTCTGTTCACACAGATGCAGGGAGCTCCACAGATGGTCACAGTGCTGCTGCAACACACACCATCACCAGCAGAAAAACGAGCTTTCAGAGAGAGTTCACTGCAAACCTGTGCTGAATAATGTGTAACACTCTGCAAATTATCCTAATAGTCATGGAAATTAGTTCCATGTGGCATGAATCACAGGAGCTGATAAGTGAAGGCCTCTAAAATGGGCCTGTTAGGAAAGACAGAACTAATGAGCTGTTGGTTTGGTTTTTTTTTTAAGCTCATTAAAGTGGGACAGCTGTTGTTTAACAGTTAACTGCAGAAAATAAATGCCAAGAGTAAAGATACTGCAATTAAGTAAGGCTGACTACCTGCCCTTTAGCTAAGCAATTTGCATATCATACCTAAAGTATCACACAATTGAAGGTTGGTATTTTTTGGAAACTGTATTCAAATGACAGGTATGGCTATTACTAAGAAGGCAGCAAATGCATCACAGTAAGAACCCTGAAGGACCTCATGAGGAATTTACATCACAGGTAGGTCCCATCCAACTAATATTGGATGTATGCTGGCCAATGTGCCGTTTCAGACCCGATATAATCACCATGGCTGGAACCTCTAGAGCAACAGTCCCTAAGTCACATGCAGTATGCTGTCCAGAACCCCTTCCTGCATTTCCCATGGCCACAGAAAGCTTCTGCTGTGAATGGGCAAACATTGCTCCTTCTTCATTTTGTTGCAAGTCTGTGGGCTGCTGGGTGTTGCCTCCTTCCCCTTCTTGGTGAAGAATGAACACAAAGCTAATTTATCTTCATAATGTATCAGCTTGGAAGTCCAGCTGTATCTGAGAGGCAGGAGCTGTGATTTGAACCCTCACAAGGAAGGGTGAGAGCTGCAACCAGATCTTCTCTGCTAGTGCTCTGGATGACAGACCATGAGGTTAGGTTGGGTTTTTTTCTTTCCTTTCCCCTCCTTTTCTCCCTCTTCACCCTACCCTTCTATGAGACAGGGGAAGAACTGTGCCAGCAGCTACATGGTCCTAGCTGCTGGCTGAGATTAAACCACAACAGGGGTAAACACTATTTTGGATGAGTTCAACATCAGACCTCCATAAATAAATTCATCAAGTCTCTGAGGATGGAGGAATTCAAAGGCATGCCTGGGGTAACCAGGTGTAGGGGCAGTAGGAACACTGTAACCATGCCACAGAAATGTGGAGGGTCCAGAAGAGACGCTGTAGAAGTATTTTCTTTCTTGACGATTTCAACCTCAATGAGATTGTCATCAAGCACTTTCTTAGCCATCCTGAAACAACAAATCTAATCAACCCGAAGCATTCAGCATGACAAGTCGCTACAGCATGTGCTTCTCATGGGATTTGCAGGGTACAAAGATACTTCCAGACAAGAAAGTTGCACAGTCATCCTGTTTGTTTTTAAAGAATTGTCATCTTCACAGTTAATATTAACACATCCATTACAGGAATTAAGCAAATTTTTTCTAGAACGTACTGCCTGTAAATGTTATGTGTTTTACAGTGTGGTAGGCATCACATGGCAGAACTAGGATTCAAAGCCCAATTTTTGAAAGAGACTGAAACCTTTACAGATTATATTAGACTAATCAGTCACCTTCTTGCAACCAAGTTAATGTCTCTGAGGCACTCAGCATCACTCAGATCACTGCTGATACGATTCTCATGGGGCACACCAATGTGAAAGGATATTCCAAAACAGGGAAAAAAATATCACATAGGTATTTAAATCAATATAATTCCTTCCCCAAGGACCATTGTCAAAAAACCACATTTATCTCAGCACGCCCCTTACAGTTTCAAGCCAGATTTATATACCTCACTACAGCAGGTACTGAAAAAAAAGAAGTAGGACTCAAATGTGTATTTGAACAGGTGCCTGCTACTTCAACACATGAAACAGAACTTCAGTCTCCAGCCAACATACATGCATTCAAAAGCAGGAAAGGGGCTGGTGAAACACATAAGGCTCATCTTCCCAAAGGGCTATTATTAAACAAGATCCACCACCAGGTGCCCACTGCCGAGAGATTTCCAGCCCATACATCACTGTTTAAGTACCATACATGAGGAATGGGGCACAAACCAAACCTCAGCAGCAACCTACACAGTGGTATAAACCTGAAACAGTTGGACACCAAAAAAAAAACCCCCAAACCCAAACATGCATGTTGCCTAAAACTATGCCTGCCCAGGAAATAAAAGATCTAAAGATAGAAGACAACCACAAAACCTGCATTCGGGGTAGTTTCTTTCCAGTTTGTTGTCATCAAACACAATCTGTGTGGACTAACATCTCACAGGAACAGCTCAGGGAAGTTTTCAGCTCACATCTGTCCTCATGATACATGGCAGTTTCATGTTAGGATAGGATTTGAACCCAGACAAGACTGGCATAGGCATCTTACACTCCCAATCATATTAGTGATCTCAACTCTACCAGCAAACCCAGATCACAAACACACACTCCTCCAGGATCATACCTTGGGAGTGGGAATGGGAATGGGAATCATGGTGAGTAGGAAATCCTACTTGCTGGTCAGAACATCAATTTCATGGGCAAGTCTATTCTCACCACTCTCTGTCTACTGCAGGGATTACACAGGAATGACAGATACACTGTTCGATGTGTCCTTGACTGACAAGTGGCACAGCAATGAACCCAGCATCTGACTCATACTCAAGGCCTCTGAAGCCTTACAGTTCCCTGTTTACATAATGTAAGGCAGCTACACTCACAGTATACATCATATTCCTTTCCTTTAATACTTTGACTATATTTGGTGAGGTGCCAAGTACAAGGAGAAGTGACAGCACAATTAGCGACTGGGTAAATGCCCCTTCTAACCCATGAGACAAGAACAGAGCTATGCTTTTCTCCCACATATGCTTATTTGTATGAAGCAGTGTAGGCATTCCCCAATAAAGTCAAAATCTTACACTAGTCTCTACTGTTACAACATGCAGGCCAACCCAAAGATGACTTGAGCTACCTCACTTCCATGTAGTGGGTGCTTTCTCTCATTCTGCATAGCTTCTTTGGAGCACCTCAGGTGCTCTGACAAGGTAGACAGCCAGCTCTGAAGAGCCTGTGCTGCTCTCTCCACATCAGCAGGGCTGTGGAGGAACCAAAGCAATGTGTCAGGGTCCCCATTGTGGGATAGCACCAGCAGTGACAGTGACAAAGCCATGTGGTCTTCATGTCCCCATGAGCCAGGCAGCCTTTGCATTCAAGAAACAATCTTGAATGCAGGTACTGTGCTCTCTATTATTGCTTGTTAGTCCTTGGGGAAGCATGTTGTTAGGCAACCTGTAGTACTTCACACAGCATCACCATGTAAGTTACATTTATCCTGTCATGACAAAATAGCTTCATTTTTTCACTCCAGAGGAAAAAACAGCAGTAACAGCCAGTCTGGACACAGCATGAGATGTACTTAAAATGTCATACTCCATGGCAATGCATTTGGCAGTAAGGAATGAAAAATCTCTAAAAATTGCCTCTATTGAACCATACAAATATTGTTGCTGAGAATGTGTTTGCATTCAGTCTGTGCTATGGCGGCTGCCAGGCAGTGTGTGTTTTGGACTCATATATCCCAAGTTCATTCAAACTACTTCATCTGCTAATAGCAAGTCCCAGCAGATGGCATTATGTTACAAGGAAACATGACCCCGGTGCCAGTTGCCTTCCCCTCAGCTCTGCAAGTTCAGAGGGGAGTCTCAAACTTCTCTAGGCTTGGGCATAACCTTACCTTCTTGCTGTGGTGTTTTTTCCCAAGCCTAGTGTATAATAATTACATTTCAGCTAGATGGAAGTATGGAGGAACATAGTCAGAAAGAGATAGCAAAGCTTTATGTGACTTTCATCTTCATTCTTTTAGCTCTGTTTCAAAATTCCTTACCTTCTTGTGCTCCCTGAGGCCAGAATAATCTCGACGTCAACACCAGCGCTGTGTACAACTGGCTGATAATAACTGTTGTCTCTCCTGGTATGCTGTAGTCTGTCTTTTGTTGGAGCCGGACACTAAGGCAAGAGTAAAAAAAAATGCTGAAATGCCTCTGAATTCAGATCCCAGTGAGACATAAAAGGTTTAAGGACAGATATGTCAACGCAGTTGTCTATAGCTCAGTGAGAAATAATCCAGAATAGCAGACCCAAACCCTAGGAGCTTCCAGATCTGTTAAATAATGAGACCTGGGGGTGCAGGGTACAGCAGCCCTGCAGAACTGTCACAACTGCTAGCATGAGTGTTCAGTCCATCCTCAGCTGCCCTTCCCTCCCTTTTCCCAATTTCCTGCTGTTTCAGTACTTTGTCTTCAGGACTTCTGCATGGCTGACTTTGTTCCTGAGGTTAGAAAGCATACCATGCAGATGGAGCAAAGTCCCTCTATGTCCCAGGCTACAGAGGAGATTACAACAGCAGTCCTTAGCTCAGCCCATGCTCTTGTACACTACTGAGTCATGCTGTACTGCTGTGCCCAAGCATGAGAAGCTGAATTTATGACTATGAAAAGCTGGTGATAACTCCTGTGACCCAGTAGTTCAGGGCCATACACAGACCCAAGGGACTGCCAGTGTGAGATGTAATTCCCTCATCTTTATTACAGAGTTGCTGACCATGAAGCATCTAGCTCCTTAGTGACTGTAGCCAGGTAAAATCAATGAGGAGCAGGCATCAGCAAAGAACTGGAATAAGCAGAACCACTTAAAAAGGGGGATATTTGACTGTAATCAATCCATTCAACTGTGGAAGATGTATAGAAACAATGAGATTAAGTTTATTCTGGTTCACTAGATAGAGCTTCTTCGGCCTCTGCTTTGCTTGGTACCCTGCCAGGCTGTATGCACAGCTGTATTAATGCATTTATGTGTTTAAGAGCCCTTATTCAATATGTCACTAACTGTTCTCTGTTTAAGTGCTGGAACGGTGCCTTTTCTGTGCATGAGAGCCTGGCTTTTAGTAATTACTCTCTCTGACACAAAGAGGAGTTCCTCTATCATTCTATTGCTCTCAAAAGAGCTGGCATTTCAATACCTTATAATTTTTTTGCATCTTTTATTTGCATCTTTTATCAGACACAATCTGATCCGCATTTAACACATTTTGTGTGTGTGTAAAGAAGCATTACTAGCGTGCCATAAGAAATATGGAGGCCCTTCGCTGACGGCGATGCTAGGAACACGGAGCAAGCAGAAGCTAGCCAGACATTTTAAGAGAGCAGTCCATTTTATGCTGGGCACTACCGGCAGACCATTAAGCATCTTCTGCCACCTGCTGGCAAACGCCGCAAATTACAGCTTCCCAAGGAGAGGAACAGCGTCAGCTCTTGGCTGGAACACGGAGGGGGCTCCGGTGTTCAGGGTGATGGAAAAATCCTGGCGACAGAGGAAGGGAAGGATGTGCTGACTCGCCGGGCTGTACGGGACAGCTTCCATCCAGCAGAGCTCACATCCAACAGAGCTCATGCACTCCGGTGTCTCTGCTCTGCAGCACGCTGGCAGCGTCCCCTTGCTCATATGAAACACTACATTTTAAAAAAATTATTATTTTTCTGAGGGCTGTGCAGACTTTGGCTGATTCCTTGCAGGCCCATGATCATCTCCGTGTGGTGTTCTTTGTTCCGGTGCTGCAAGAGGCTCAGGGCTTACTCTCTTGGGCTGTACAGGCTGTGGAGGGCTGCTTGCCTTTTCCCATCTTTCAAGTTTCCCCTTTGAGGTTGTGTACCATTCCCAGCCAGGATTTATCACAAGCTGAAAGAGGCCACCTCTTTTCAAAATCTGTGCAAATATCATATATATATCTACATGTCACAGATTAGCATCCAAAACAGATAATGAACATCAGTGTATTATTAGCAAGTGCTTGATATGCTAAGTCTTGGTCCACTGAAACTGTAATTTTTCCACAGGCATTTAAAGAAAACAGCTGTACAGAAAAAAAAGTTCATCAAGATAAAGTCAAACATCTATTCAGTGTTTGTGACATGCTCTATCACTGAACTAATTCCTAACTGATTAGGAAGTTCCCAACTCAATGTGAAAAAGGTAGATATAGGGTTGCTAGTAAAATCTTCTCCCCTCTTTCTAAGCTGAGAGAAAGTAAGAAACACAGACTTCTTGTTTGCAGTCCTCTTGCTGAAAGGACAAAGTTATAGGAACTCATCAGAGAACACTGACAATTTTTTGTCTCTTCTTAAAGTAATTTTTTGGCAAAGACATGAGGTCATGAGTGATTACAAAGGTATAGGTACAAAGGATCCATAAGTGTGCTGGTTTGGGCTGGGCTAGAGTTAATTTTCTTCATAGTAACTAGTAGGAAGCTATGTTTTCAATTTGTGCTGAAACCAGTGTTGATGACACGGGATGTTTTAGTTATTGCTGAGCAGTGCTTATACAAAGCCAAGGCCTTTTCTGCTTCTCACACCACCCCACCAGTGAGTAGGTCAGGCGTGCACAAGACTTTAGGAGGGGAGACAGCTGGGACAGCTGACCCCAACTGACCAACAGGATAGCCCATACCATGGGCTTAACATACCTGTTAAACTGTCTTTACCTCAGCCCACAAGTTGTCACACTTTTACCTTCCCTGTTCTCTCCTTAGTTGCTGGTGGTGGTTAAATCGTAGCAGTGAGCTGGGATTGCACCAATTAGCAGTTTCCAAGGATTATAGCAAAATGGCATTCAAAAATCCTCAGACAACCTCCTGCTGTGTCTCCCTTTCTGATTTATGACTGACTGGACTGATCTTTGAGTAGCACCAGAAGACAAAACTTCAGCTTTGTAGGATGTAAGAAAAGGCAGTGCCAGAGGTACTGGGTTTCTACTTAAACTAAAGAGTTATGCACCAGCTGAGAGATAGCAGAAATTCTGGTACAATTAAGGGATTTTTTTTTAAGAAGGAATTATGTACAGATAATTTTGCCCCACATTACATTCTTCCCTCCTATACACACACACACACACACACACACACATAATCTGAGCACCAACTGCTCTTTAGTCCCCAGTTAGGTGTCACTAGCTAGGGTTAACATCTGTGCATCCTTCTCTCCCCACCCTTTGTTGGGCTGCATCACAGCTCCCATCTTCCCTAAAATACTTCTTAGCCTTTGAAAGCTGTAGGTGGGCACATCACAACCAGCCAGATTATTTCTCCTCCTTTACTGTCGCTATCTTTCAGCTCACACAAAAAGGCTGGTGGCAAAGAGGAGATGAGAAGGAAGAGCAAAATTGTCAGCAATTCACTTTGTTATTTACCTTGTTCTTCAGCCCATGCCTTCATTTCTGTCTTCTGTTTTTCACACCCATCTGCTGATATGCTCATAAGTGGCTAATGTTGAATGTCTTGACACACTCGGAGACAGTGCTGAAGATCAGGGTCAATCCTGGGGTTATCCATAATAAAGCATTTATCTGTGCTAGAGCCACATACATTGCTTTATGTTCCTTGCTCCTGCCTGGAGCTTCTGCCTGCTGTATCACAGCAGGATATTAAAACTCTGTAGGTCAGCAGAAACAAGGAAAAGAGTCTTTTTTCTCTCTCTGAAGTTTCTACTTCATAAGCTCTCTGGGGCAAGGACTATCTTTTTTATTACCTGACTGGAACGATGTGGCCTTGATTTCTCAGGCATCGTTAGACATTAAGAAAGAGCAAAGACTGAACATCGACAACCTTGCAGCTGTGGGCAGCCAGAGGCAGCAGGCGTTCACTTCACATGATAGGTACGGAGGGATGGCTGGCTGCAGTCCTCAGCGCTTGCCTCTGCACACAGTGGGGCAAGTTTGGTTTTGCTCTGTTTCCTGAACATGGCCTGGCCGTGGGGGGAAAACAGAACTGAGGAAAGGTCAGGAAGGAGATGTGGGCCAGGCAGTGGTGAAGGCCTGGCTGCAGGTTGAGGGCCTACTCCGGGCCTGGCTGGGCTGAGGGCAGTGAGGTGCTCCGGGCCTGAGGGGAGACACAGCCTGGCTGTGCAGGGCGGGTGGTGTATGGCCTCTGGGGACCTCCCGTCCCACAGGCAGGGTAGGGACCTGGAGTGCGAGTCCGGTGAGCCCCAGGGGAAGCTGCCAGCCCCGAGTGGTGGGGACCCGTCTGCTGCAGCCCTGCAGATGCCGAATGGAGCTGGGTCCTGGGACACAGGTGTTTGTGCCATGGTACAGGTGGCATGAAAGGCCCTGCCCCAAAGTAAGGAGAGATGGTGGGCACAGAAGGAAAGCCGGTTGGGTTGGTGGGGCAGTTACAGCCGTGCAGGGCACAGTCCGAGTGCTGGCGGGCAGCGGCAGTTGGGGCCAAGAGAACCTGGTGTCAGAGTAGCCGTTGAAACTCCTCCTTGCGCAGCAGCAGTTGGTGTCCAGCAGCAGTTGGTGTCCAGCAGCAGTTGGTGTCCAGTAGCAGTTGGTGTCCAGCAGCAGTTGGTGTCCAGCACCAGCTCTGGGTCTCTAAGGTTCTTTGCAGTTGGCAGCGGTTGGAGCAGTCGGCAGTTACTCCTCTAGCATGGCACCTGTGCTCGGACTGTAATGGTAACCATACACCCTCCTACCATTTCCAGCCCGGCCTGGCACACACCAGCCTTACTGGGATGGCCAGAGTTTGTTCCCAAAACTCTGAGACTGAGGAACTTTTGCAGCTGTATGTGACTCAGCCAGCACTGCTGTGGGGTAGAAGCTGCCATGGATGTGGGTGGTGTGGTACAGCAGGGTGCAGTGCTAGGAGAAAATCCAGTGAGAAGTCATTGCTGGCTTAGGAAGGCCTTGTGCCTCTGACTGTTGGAGTCTGGGCTGTATTCAAGAAAGTATTGCCAGGGTAGAGAGGCTTTGCAGAGGGACCTAGACAGGCTGGCTGGCTGGGCTGAGACCAATGGAATGAGGTTCAATAAGGCCAA
>BJBW01003009.1:4255-16763 GCA_004320125.1 Scolopax mira
TCTCGAACACTCTTGACTTTATTTACAGCACGTTCACCATATTCTTCAGCAAGATGCTTTGCTCGCTTCACAGATTTGCCAAGGAACTTTTTCAGCTGGGTCCTTGAAAAGCAAAGGCATTTTTTAAACACACAACACTGGCAAATTCTCTTTCTCTTTCCCATTATGAAATAATAATAGTTTTAATTTGAAATGCAAAATTATCTCTTGCTATTACTACTTAAAATAATAATTTAATTGGCCAGCAGTCATGTAATCTGCCATTTAACTACAGAGCATCAGGTTTATTTAAATTCAGGTATCATTTGTACTTAAAATGTGACTTTTTCAGCAGTCAGAAGGGGAGCTTCAGCTTAGAAAAACAAAACCTGCCTTTTCTTTGCAAGGATATGATACAGCATCTTACGTTTTTTGCTTTAACCTCCCTCCATCAGTATCGGTTTGCTGGGTCTGCATTTTGTCTTCATCATCAGACTGTGCTGCATCGTTACTAAGAAACACAGAAGTGATTGTTTAATACAAAATTGTAACAAATCTAAGTTGAATGAAATGTTAGTAAAGTAGGATCTGTGTTTTACATTCCATCTTTATTCCTTCATGTAACACATTGGGAAAAACAGGGACATGTTAATCAAGGAATAAAATAGGTCTCTCAATTCTTAGGCATCTTCATACCAAAACTGTACAGACTCTCCAAATGCCAAAGATTCATTACTCCCTTCCACAAATTTCAAACTTAAGCTTATTGAGGAGCTTTGAAAGTTAAGAGCAGACAAAATACATTACATTGCTACAAACTAGTAACATGCCACATTGTTCTCATACCTTGCTTTCCATAAATCAAGTGAATTAACTGTGATTAAATTCTGAAACAGAAACCTGTACACACAGAATGAAGTTCTACAAAAGTGAGTTTTCCAATGCTAATTCAGCAATGCAAAAACCTAAAAACTGTCTGATGTATATTTCTCATAGATCTAGGCTTTTGTAAAAAAAATCTAGGGGAAAAAAAAAAAGAATTCCAGATGATTAAGAAACAGTATTTTTCATCAAAGTTTATAAACAGACTCAGTTTAAACATGAGAAGCTCTGTTGAGAGCAGGAAAACCTCAAAGTAGTCAGCTATAGCACTGGACACGTGTCTTCAGAGCACCAAAGTCTACTAAATTTAACACTGAAAAAGCTATAGGGGGTGGCAGCATGAACAACAAACTACATAGAGTACTTGAACGTAAACTGCATTTAATTCATCTAAAAGCAACAACATTTAGCACATCAAGTGCTAACTGCAATTGAGCTGGATTTTCAGACATATTTGCCTGGTAATATCATCAACTTTTCCTTACCTTAAAAGAATTTAATAAACAGCTCAGTTAATAGAGAACTGGAAACAAGCAGAGATGGATTGAGACTCTCTTTACTTGCCTAAGAGCAGCCCTCACTTATGCAGAAAGTGTAAGAGTGACAGTATCAGAAAGAGCCAAAAGCTCTTTCATCATTCATACCTGACGTATTCTTTAGTTCTCCTCATGATATGCAAAGTTAGGGGATTAATGCCTGTTGGCAATTTTTCTTCTGCCAAACTCAGGGGTATTTCTTCACCTGTATCAAGGTTTTTTATCATTACACTTGCTAGAATTTCCTGTGGAAAAAATAAGATGTGAAATCAAAATGACTCGATTAAACTCCAAATCCTAGAGCAAAATTTAAATCATCTGATCTTACAGATTATTCATCTTAATGGCAAATTCTGTAGCTATGTATTTATTTTTACAAAGATCAAATTTAAATTAAAAATGCCTGTAGTGTGTTAATGCAAACAGTATCAACCCCTATATACAGGTGAAAAATCGTGTCACCAAAAGCTTCAGTATCCTAAATCAGAAATCAGCCCCTGCCTGACACCTTCCATGCTAATATCAAAGATGCTATGCAATTAAGACACTGAAGTCTTCCCCTTTCAGATATTTTAACAGCTGTTATTTAGATATAGCCACGGACAACCTTTACCTACAGAGAAAAAGCATTCAGACCTCAGCAGTACTACACAAAGGAAAAGGGTTTTTTGGAACAGATCATGAACACATACATCTGTTCAGAGATAGTAAAAAAAAGCCATAGACACAGATACGCACAAATAAAAACTGGCAGCAGTCCAATAATACTAATCCTGATGATGTTAACTGAAGAAATTATTTTTTAATATGTGGAAAATCATTTTCCTGCTGCTGACTCCTTCCCCAGGTTTGCTGGTGTCCCTCACAGTGAAATTTTGTGAAGTGTTTGTGTGCTACAAACACCAACTCACAGCATGTCAGACCTACTGCAGCTCACATTTTCCAACACCACATATGGTTCGTGGACCACAAAGTGTGTAGGTGGACAAAGCCAGCATGCTGTCACTCTTATTTGCATATCTGGTCACAGTATACAGTGGCTCAGAGTGCAGAGTGACATGTGACAACTCCATTTCATTCCACAGACTGGAAAAGCCAGCACAAAAAAATGTACTATGTACAAACCACATTAATTAATACCTCATCTGTGAGCTCTCTTCCAGAATTAGACCTGGGTCTTTGTGGTCCAAGTACTTCATTTGTTGTTTGGCCATCGTCTGCTTTCCCATTTTCCTGAAATTTTGGAGACACAGAATGCCTTATCTATACTGTAACACTAAATTAGTAGAAAAACAATACAGTTATTGAGTTTATAGCCATTTCCCAGTACCTGTGCAGTGACTATTTTATCTCCGCTAGTTGCACTTGCCAAATCCAAAGAAGGCTGGGAATCTTTGGGCATGCCCTCTGTCACTGTACTTGGAGTTAGAAGACCACCAGCTGTAAAGTTCTCTCGAGAAACTGAAAAGAGATTCATATGAGAAAGAAGAACTGTTATGGTTTGAGAAAACCAAGAACAATTTATTGTCATTTAGACAATTACTCTATCACCCAATCGCCCTTTCCCACCCGGAAAGGGGAGTCAGGGAACACAAAGAAACACGAGGGTTGAAATATAAATAGATCTAATAGACTAAGAAAAAATAATTACTAAAGAACCAGTATTAATCCCAATACTGATATGAGATATAGAAGAATTATACTCAGCCAATTACATCACTAGGAAGCCATGCACTCTGAGCAAGGGAGAGCCAATGTGGGACATTGGGGGCACGGGAAGGGCTCAGGGTTCCAGCCCCAAGGTAAGGGCTGGTCTGGCTGCCATCGAGGGAGAGCGAGCTCTGCAGCAAACCTTCCTAATTTATACTGGATGTGACGTTCATGGTATGAAATGATCCCGTTGGCCAGCCTGGGTCAAATGTCCAGGCCTTGCTCCTCCTCATCCCTGCACCTGGCAAGGCTCGAAAACACCGAGACCTTGAATCCCACAGAGCCTGGCTGGCTTTAAACTAAATATTTTCATGAATTCAGACATTGGAGTCTTCTAAAAGCATCGTTTTCCCCAGCATTAGAAGAAAAGTTAGTCCTGTGTCTCTCAACTCAGGACAAGAATGTAACACTAACAATCTGTAGCCTGTCTACAGAAAGACCCTCAACACCATAGTTACACTCCTGAACATGCTTTCTGACAAGTTTGGGGTTTTTTTTTAAAAACAGCAATCACCACCAAATCTACCTTATCAATTACAGAATCCATATGTAGTTGGAGGCACATGAGCAATTTCACATCTACTCCTCTCCAGTTTTATTAACAATTATGGTTTTTTTAGTCATCTCTCTAGTAGCTACTCACGTTCCTGAGACCTCAGCCTAGAGCTTGACCTATTTCTATGCAAATACAGACCACACACTTTTGATGTGAAGTGTGTGACTTCTTTTAGTTTCTGTATTGATGAGGCAACTTCTCCTTGCCACAGAAGTGGCTATTTTTGTAGGAAGTGTTAGTTTACAAGAAAGTCTTTGAATTAGGAACGCTTGTAATGCAAAAGGGTATTTCTCCACTGCGAAAAGCTGAGATCGATGAAAAGTCTGTTTTGCCCTCATTTACTTCCCTAAAATCACAAGACTGAATGATTCTTCACTCAAAACACAAAAATAGTAACCAGGTAGATAACTAAAACCACCTAAAATGAAATACTTGCCTTCCAAAACAGGTTTTTGCACTTCAAAATCCAGTTCACTCTTCTTCTTCCGGGGTGGTGGCGCTGGCCGTGCAGGTGGTGGTGGTCTTGGAGGAGGAACATTTGTTGGAGGTGGAGGCCGTGCTGGGACAGGCTTCTTTGTGCTGGCAACTATATCAGGTTCTACAGTAAGCTGCCGTGGTGGTTTTGCTGGAGGCATTTCTTCTGCTGTAGGAAGGTCTTTGGTAGATAAATCTGAAGCCACTTGCTCTACAGCATTTGTCTCTTTCTTGTCTGCTATGTCCTCATTTTTTGATGTTTCTTGTGCTTCAGTTTCATGTGTTTTATGGTCAGTTGCATTCGTTACTTTTGTTAGCTTATGAGTTTCTTGTTGCTCCGAAGTAAACAAAAGCTTCCCTGACTCCAATTCAGTGTCCTTACACACGCTCTGATATGCTGGTTCTCCAACATCGTCTTGTAATGGTATTTTAGCAGCTATTACTTCTGGAACACTACTAATGATGTCTGCTCCAGAAATCCAAGCATTTGCATCTGAAGTTGGAACAGTCAATTCTTTTCCTCTACTGGCTAAAGAGTCATCATCCAGTTGTTGTGCCTTCTGGCTTTCTTCTATAATACTGTCGATTATCTAAAAAGCAAACCCAAAGCCATTCTACAGTTAAACAGCAGGTATTTCTAGGGTACACTTACCCATCACTCTGTACAACACCCACAAAACTCTTCCACTGAAGAGCTGCTTTGTATGCAAAATATATTTTGTTTAAAAATTCTGGACACCTAGATGCAGAAATAGATATAACTGAAAAATAAACCAAAGTGAGTAATTTCCATTCCTCTTTAATATTCTTTGAGAGAAAGTTAGGAAACAGAAGCTGTTTGCTCTTTAGAGTTCTCATGCACTGCTAAATATGATCCTGTAACTTAAAAAAGAAGTTCAGCACTGGTTAATCTTAAATATGTTTTCAGAATGCTTAGTTCCATTTTTACCCTTTAGTTGTACACTCTTACTAACATTAACAACAAATTCTAACTATGATTCTGACTTACAAAACTATGCTAGTTTCAGCATGAAGACTGATTATTAAATTATTTAATATTTCTAGTGTGATGCTAGAAGCACAAAGCAATATTTAACTGACCTCTTTTGAATCATCTTGTTTTATTTCTTGTACAAAGGATTCTTTTCCAGCTTTGTGAGGCTTGCTGTCTGTATCCTATGGAAAAATAACAATAGAATCAATAAGATGATGGCAGTAAGTCCTGATGATCTAACAGGAGATGATCTAACAGAAATATAGCTACAACAAATTAAATAGCATAAAAGACAAGAATTCTGCTACATTTCCACACATCACTGCTGTCAGATAGATGTTTAAGCAGTAATGCATAATGCACATGAAGAGTATTTCACACCACCATAGTCGTTGAGAAAGCCTGCACATTATTAAACAAAAAAGGCAGTTTTCTTTAACAGGTTTCAACCTCAACTGAAATAAAATGGAAGGTAACATGAAGTTCTGAGAAACATACACATTTAAACAATCTGCAGCAAGGAAAATTAATTTTTTTTTTAATCAGCTTGTGAGAAAGGATCCAAGAAATGATTATCGCAACATATATTTTTTTGAAATTTTCAGGTTAAGTCAGGAAGATCTGTCAAGTGGTCACAGATACTTCTTTGAGATTCTGACACAGAATCTTATGTTCTACAATTTATTTCTAGTGCACATTGTCATTTTTGCCATCAGTCATCCTCACGCAGATCCTTCCAAAACCTAAATCAAACCACAGCAGAACAAGTGAAGCAACTGGATTTAAGCAAAAATCAAGAACATTTTTGCATTAAAATCATCATTTGGATGAAAGACTCCAAGAGTATACCATTTACTCTTTATATATGTATAACAAAGACTGCCAGGTTATTCTCACTACTATTGGGAGGTCAGTTTGCAGTTTAAGAACTATAGTTTTGAGATGTGCTTTCCCAAACAGGGAATTAATAAAAGCAAATCACTAAAGGCGGCCTCACAACAGCATAGTAAATGCATGTAATAGTTTTAAGTCTTATTTTTTTTTTTTTTTAAATAGTAGGATCATAATTAAGATAGACAGCCCTAGGAATATTAGGATGAGATTACACTTTGGGCGCTGTTATGGTTTAGGCTGGGCCTAACCACAGGCATGTAAGCATGGGTGTTCTATACAAAGTCTTAAAACAGAACTGAAAATATTCAGTTGTGAGCAAATGTATTCATCAGTTCCTGAAAAACTGTAGCTTCAGAAAAGACCAGTAGTTTATAGCACAGAAGGATATTGCTTTAACCTCAGTTAATACTGTCTGGTAGGAACTGCATCATGTGCCTTCTGTTCTACATGAATTACTGATCACATTGTCTATAAGCATATATATTATCAGTATCTAAAGGAGAAACTGACAGAATCCTCAATGCTGGAAGGGCTCTGCAGAGGCCCTGTAGTCCTCAAAGCAGAGCCAACTAGAACAAGTTGCTCAGAAATGTGCCCAGTCAGGTTTTCACTGTACACACAGCCTATCTGTAGATAAATGCCTGTATTCGTCTCACGAAAAACTCCTCACAAGTGGGTCAAAGAATTAAGTTCCTGAGCTTAAAACACTAAAAAAAGCCAAACCCCACATTTCAACTGATTCAGAGTTGAGACACAGACCTGCTGTCCTACTCCTTCTCATCTACAGATACACAACTCCCTTCTCTTGCAGTCAGCTGTCCTCAACTGTCTCCCCATAAACGTTAAAGCCCCCAAAGGCTGGCTGTTACCATTCTAAACTGTTGTGGCTTGGCTGATAATTTCATTCTGCTTATACACTTTTGGATACACACAAGATACCTAATGTCCATATTAAAGAGGTATTTTAAAAGACCTCCCCATGTTTTTTTGGGCCTTGACAAGATTTAGAGTGACTGCCAAGTACAGATACCTAAGAAATTTCTTCTTAGACTTTTTTTAGATACTTAACTCGTCAAATAGAATCTTTATAGCATATTAACATACTACAATATGCTTGGGAAAAAGACACAGAACTCTTGTAGACATTCATCTTTGAGAGTTCTGACCTCAAGAAAGGGCATCCTATGCAGACAGCTGCAATTATAGAGAAATTCTCCCTCCATATCCATTCCCTCCTCTTCCTTCCACAAAGTTTTTCTACTTCAAATGCAAGTTCTACTTTGCTGTATCACTAAAATCCATCTTCAAAGGTACTGTGACTTAATTACTCAAGTGTAATCAGCGTCTACAAAAGCACATTGTATTAATTTCTAATTTTATTGACATTAAACTCACACACCTGTTAAACTTTGGACTCAGAAAATATTTGTAACCCATTCCAAGACAAACTCTCCCATTAGTCACACATTCACTTGACTGATATGGTATTAAGCAGAAAAGCAAGCACTTTTTCTGTCTTCAAAAACTTAGCTTTGAGCAAGTGACTTAGGGAGTCGCTTCAAAAAGCCCCCAATCTCAGCAACATACAGAACTTCATAGCTCATAATTCGGGCAACAACACATTGAAGTTCATTGATAAACACTGGGTTTAGTCAGAGCCATAGAATGCCATTTCTTGGAAGATTGAAACATGTAATATTTAATCATTAAAGGAACAGCAAACAAAACACACAAGAGGAATGAGTCCCTGTTCCACGAGAGATATGCTATCACTGTAAAAGGACTGATTCAGAGGGGAGTGCTTCTCCAGAAACACGGTTTTCACTACGATTTCCCAACACTTTGCAGACAAAAGGCCAAGCTTTCCTTGCTCTTTGGAAGAGCACTGCACAGCACCACCTTTGGCCTTCTGAGACCAGGAGACGTGCCTTCTCTGGACAAGGTTCCAACCCCCCGGGTATCCAACAGCCGCGCTGTCCCTGTGCGGATGCAGCAGCCCAATTACCTGCCTGGGGAGTGGCAACGCTGCCTCATTAAGCTAAATACAGTGGTTTATCTTCACATTACCTAGAGGGAAGGCTTTTGAAGTAAAAACACTAAGTTTTTTTCTTATTTTGAAGACAGAAGAGGGCTATTTCATGTAAAATGAGAGCAAAAACTAAGTGCTGCAGGGACTTGCAGAGACTAGTACAGATGCTACTCACAAATCACTTGGAAGAGGGGAGTCCAGTAATTACACAGAGCTCAATTAAATAGCACATATACATTTCAGAGTAAAATTAGCTTCAAGACATGTTAGCATACTGTAAATAGAAGTGAAGTTGGAATTCCAAGAGACATATGTACAGCAATTACTACCTAGAAGGAAAGCCTGTCATTTCCTGTTTGTGTAGATGCTGGGCTACTGTAATGTATCTCCTTTGGGTAGAAATGCTTGACATTATGTTCATCAACAAGCATTTGATTGATTTTAAGAAGCTCACCTTTATTACATGGGATCCGACTTTTGTTGGTGACCTGTGAGAAAGAGAAGACAGACTTAGGCAAAGCTCCAAGAAAAAAAGCCCCTCTTGTCAGTGAGCTTCGTGTTAAACAGTCTGTAATGGCCTCCCTGTACCATGAATGTATAATGGATGCTTTAGTCCAACAACAAAGTGGTGAACACTTCTCATACCACTCCTTCACACAAAAGGCTCCAAAGACAGTTGAGTGCACAAACCCACAGCTTCGACAACCCCTTCAAGTTTCTCAATAGAATCTTCTAGAAGTCGTATTTTTATCACCTTTTTTTCTAATAAACCGATGCTATTTCAAGTATAGATTAAAAAACATTTCAGGTTACAGAGAATTTAAAGTTAGTACATACAACGAGCACAGGGTGGACACATCAGAGAAACCCAAACTCACAGAAAGCAGAAGTCTAAACTCCAATAGTTTGCAAACCAAGTGCTGGAACCCTGATCTGCCAACAGAAGGACTTCTTTCTAATCCTGACACTCAGTACAGATATAGGTACTTACATTAAAACAAGAGGGAAATAGTTTTGCACTACTTTCTAAAATCCCTACCCTGAAAGAGTGAATTTGCATTAGTATCCTCTCACACATCACCTCGTTTCACTAATTACATGAGCGAACAAGGCATCTTAGGGGAATGGTATCAAATAATTACTTCTCTTCAGGTCACCACTCAATCCAATCAGCAAACAGTTGATTCTTAGTACATCCTGAATGTACATTTTCCATATGTATTTAAATACTGAGTCACATAACATCCCAGCTGGCTACCGAGGCCACTGACACTCAATAATTTTGAGTATCACCTTGTACCACACAATACAGACATATATAGAACTCTCAGTCTAATTTGTCCCTCCTGCCTCCAAATCGATGGCTTCAAAGGACAATAACCTCTGAAAAAGAAAACTATTTCCATTTCATTTTTAAGGATTTCCATTCTTCTCTTTACTGTCTGAAAGCATTTCATCACAAAAGAAAAGTCCACATTCATATGGTAGAGTTAACTAAACAAGAAAGTACAGTGGATTGCTGTATAAAGACCATATCATTTGTAATTAATTTAACACTTTAAACCTAGATGCTTCTATCCAGACATGGACATTGAAGATAGATAATATCTTTATATTTATATAATATTTAATATTTTTTAATATATATATTTATTCAGCTGTCAAATTCATCCTAACACTGATCAGACTATAGGAAGCTGCCATCCCCACTACCAGGTAGCTCCAGCCTAATAGCTATTTGAAATAAGCTTCACTTTCACGTTGTTCCTAAGTTTTGTGATGGAAAACAAAACATTTAGCCCATAAAAACAACCCCAAAAAACCACCTCCAAACCTGCTGAGGATTCCTTACTGCAGTGCTCTTCTGGGCTGCCCTTGGGGAACTTCAGCTAACTCAGAAGGCAGAAACCTGCCTGCAGTGCTGCAAGTCACTACAGAGACATAACTTCACACTCCAGCTGTTTGCTGCCAAAACCATGCACGTTGGCTAAAAAAGTTCTCCTGAGCACATCCCAGGTATCAACAGGGCACAACTTAACGTTATCTGGCTTCCTACACAGAAGACAGCTAGATTCTTCAGGAAAAGTAGCAAAGCAACTTCAAAAAGACAGGACTGCTGAAGTTAGAATTGAAGAATTTATATTAAGGCAGCAGAGGATATTTCTCACATTTTGTTTGGTTTCTGATAACAATTTTTAGGATAGGAGTATACTAGGAACGAACTTGCCCCTTACTGCTGGGTACATGACATTCAAACTATGAGGTTTGGCAGTTCTTGATTTCAGAGTGCCTGGGTGGGTGGCTTTTCTTATACACAGAAGGTCTTGTCACATGGCTGCATGCAAACAAATGTGCCTTACTTCATCATTTTCTTCTCTCAAAACCGACATCCTCCTCCAAGGGACAGCTCATACCACTAAATTTCAGGGTCTTTTTTTAAACTTCTTCTGTGGTCATAGTCTTTTGAAAGCAGAGTGACAGTGGATAAATAGTTAAATAAAAGCATCTTCTGCCACACCACCTCTACCCCCACTCGTTGGCTACACAACAAGTAGATGCCTTCACTGACCAGCCCACAAAGGCACCTGTGTGTTTTTTCTAGGTCTAGAAAAGCATTTAGAAATAGACATTGTTTGGGACGTAGGTATCTAATTATACACACATCCTGTTAAAAGTAGAATTACAGGTAAAAGGCAAGATCTGCAGGAGAAGTGAAGTGTACAGGCCTGTCCAGAGGGGACAAAACAGCCTCCAAACATCTGGCTTAAATGCACTTCACCTTAGGAAAGTCATCAATCCAGGAGCACTATCTCAGCGCCTCATCATCCGAAAGAAACATTTTGTAACGAGTTCTGTAATTTTTATGAATGAATTCTTAAAGAGCACCAGTTACATATATACTTGAAGACGCAGATACGGTGCTTTTCTGCAGAGAGGGGCTTCAGCATCAGCACCTATTGACTTACAGGGGGAACTGGGAGCTTACATTCAACTTGCAGATTCCACTCTTCCACATCACTTGAGACAATTAATAAAACAAATAAATAGCAAAAAAGTCAGCATATTTACATAAACAGGTGTTGCCACTTTCAGAATTTCTAGATCAGCAGTTATTAAACCTCCCCACATAGAACTCAGTGCAGGGGGGTGGAAGCTACAAAGCCTCTATTTTTCATAAGGGCAAATATATCTACACCACTTTGCTAAAAACTGGCCATAGCACATGCTGCCAAAAAGGATTCCCAAGTGGTTTTGCTGATCATCAGAATATTGAAATGCCTCAAACTGCAGAGGGCAATATGCACTTGTTTTCAGTTGCCCTTCCTCCCACAAGAAGGTTTTGATTTTTTTTTTTTTCTTTTTTTGTGGCCAACTCAACGCCATTACATGTGCAAAGGTCTGAAAACTACAATCAACAAGCCTGCTTCCAAGAAGGAAGCCAATGTAAATGTGAAATTAGTTGTTAAGAAGACTCAAAGCTTATTTAGAGAAAAAACTCTCCATAGTATTCGCACAGATTCAATAGCAGACTGAATTCCAGATTCAGTATCTGTATTGCAAACTAAGCCCTCCAAGATTACCTCCTTATTTGACTCAAGCTGACAGAATTCTATCAACTTATGTCAAGGATGGATCCTTACGGGTTTCAGAAGAGCAACAGAAAAATTAAAAGCACCTTTCATTTTAATTTCTAGTGAGTGACTTCATATTATCAAGTTCTGCTTAGATAGAGGTGGGTGAAACCTGCAAAGTCAGACACATTGCATTAACTGTATAAAAAAAAAAAAAAGCAGGATGTTGGGCCAGATCTAATGCTCACTTCCATCAGGTCTGCTTTCCCCTTCCTGCCTGTGGCCTCCAGCCACACAAATCCAATCCTACACACTCACCCTCTCCCATCCCCACCCCCACGACAGGTTCCAGCTGTTTTAACTTATTGAATAGTTTTTGTCATTTCTAGCTTTCAGCCTTTTATAATTACTTTCAGTTAAAGCGACTCATGGAAGAGTTTGGTTATCACTAGTGACCAAATAAGGTAAGCAGCTGGAGGAAAACCTCGGTTGGGCCCAAAAACTGTTAATCTGGCTTACTACATATCTCATGGAATTGTATGCAAGTTGTGCTTCTCACCAGGCTACGTAAAGAGTAACGTTCAGAAAAGCTTTGATACAGGATGTGTGGGTGAGAACAGGTCTTGTCTTTCCTTTGAGGCCTCCACTGACCGCTGATACACGGGCTAAAACAAGCCCTTAGTGAATTATTAAAGCTTCAAATGGATGGATCCCAAAATCCCTCTTACTGCTCTTTGAATAAGCTACATGACATCTCATTCTGCAAGGTCACACAATGGAGAGGTTTGGTCCAGGCCACTTGAAAACCAGAACTGATACTACCATAGAATGGTTAGAGTTGGGAGGGACCTTAAAGATCATCCAGTTCCCACCCCCTGCCCT
>BJBW01003010.1:463-78017 GCA_004320125.1 Scolopax mira
TCCAACTCTAAAAATTCAGTGAAATTCAGTGAAATTACAGATTATTTCACGAAGCCCCAAATGCCAGAAAGAACAGAAATTAAATCTGTGCCAGGGTCACAATTTCACTTATATTTCTTATAATCAAATAAAGTTTCACAAGTCTTATTGTCAAGGGTTCAATCAGGGAGAATCTTTTCCAAAGTTCTAAGTTTACTTAAGCATCTTTTACTTATGTACATGCAGCCTCCTCAGCAAACCATTCTAGCAAACTTTGTGTCTCTGTTTTTTTTTTTTAAATAACTGTATTTACAATCATAAATATAATCCGGAAAAGAAGGGAATACAAAATTACATAGTGGGGAAAAAATAGTCCCTGTTCTGTATTTGAAATATTAAAATTGAATTGAAAAAAAAAGAAAAAGGCTTAGTAATCACAGAGGTTACCCTCCCCAGTGTGTTCATAAAATCTATCCCATGAGACATATGCAATTTGTATTGATTTTACTTTCATAAACTTGCTACCTTTTTATGATTATTTATAAGTAGAAGAGTTAAATATTTTAATATATATATATCCAGCTGTAAATATCTATCCAGATTGCTGGCTATAGGAAAAATAGCAAATCAGCTTTTTATGCTTTACAGTAACAAAATAGACAGAAAATGCCATGTTTTGAGCTATTCCTTAGTCATACACTTTCAGCTAGAAGTATCTCTGTATAAAGCCTGTATAAACAAATTTTAATATGTAACAATATAGTCCACACATACACACTCTATTTACAATGTATACTAAAAGGCTTTTAGACTGCTTACAATATTCAAATGCGAATAAAGTGTTTTGTACTTCTAAAATTTTTAACATCCCTATACACTGTGCATTTCCTTCTTACCCTCCAGTTTGACCAGGAGGTCCTTACTCAGCCACGCTGGTCTCCTGCCTTCCCTGCCCCATTTCTTACACATGGGAATCAAGAGCTTTAAACAGGGGACAACTCTCTTCTGCTCCTTTATCCTGAGGGGAGTTTCTCAGGGGGTCCCGTCCCAATCTTGAGATTAAAACCAAACCAACACAGTCTGTGCAGTTAAGAATCCAGATGCAGCCAGCCAATGTCATGTCATCTTGAAAAGTTCTGCTTAACTCTAGCTAATGCCAAAGTGCTTTGGTTCATCACTCTCCCAGTAACACACCATCCATCCCAGCAGCTGAAGCCCATCGGTGCATTTGCCCAGACCTGGTAACACTTATTCTCATGCTCACGTTAAAGCACAGAAATAGTCACACTGAAGGGAGAGTGTGACTGAAACCCCAATCTAAGCCTTAACCACACTTGCTATGCACATAAACTAGGGTTTACTGGGTTCCCTTTTCATGTAAATTTCATTCCACTGAATTTTCATCTTGTATAAGACTCCTTGGTTATATCTTTCCTTCTACTCAACATGTGTTGGAATATGTTAGTGAGTTATGACTGATTCAATCTCTATGAAGTTCCAGAGAGTACAAGAGCCTGATGATGATGCTATTCTATTTCTACAGAGCTGATAACTTAAAGCTACTAACTGGGTTACTTTTATTCATTATCTTTAAGCACATTGACACTAAAAAGTTTATCAGTGTATAAAATATATAAGGAAAAAAAGCCATTAACTAACTTCCAGCCTTTGTTTATATCTCAAGAGATGAAGGTGTTTGTTGTTTTTTTTTAAAGTAAGGCATTAACATAGTCAAGAATTACTGATTTCAGGAAAATAAGATAGCAAGATAGATGTAAATATTTAGCTGTTAGTGTCTGCACAGAATTGAAAAACATGAAACAAAATCACCAGGAACCCTCAATATCAACATCACTGTATCACGCAGATGCTGTTGCTTGGTCTTTTAAAGTTTCAAGAAACCAAGTAATTTGTAGTTATTCAAACCAACACTGCAAAGCTGCTATAAATAAGGAATCTACTTTCATGGTTTTAAACCAGCTAGAAAAAAACATCTGTAGGGGTTTTGTTCTTTTATTTATTGAATTACTTTTACTATGTAGATCTTAAAAAGTTGGAAACATGACAAATAGAGCTCAATTAGCGTACCTTCTATCTTTTTATTTAACTTATCTTCAAGCTTTTGGGATAGATAATAATTTTCAATTTGTGCCTGTTTTTTCCAAGCACTGCTATTTTGATTCTCAGGTTTGTTCTGAACACTTTACTAGGAATCATTATTATTTATTGTGTTCCTGCACCAATGCCTACCACTTAAATAAATGACCTCATAAATGACACGTACTTAAACACAAACCTGAGTTAATTAGGTGATCATAAGATTGATATATAAAAAGCAGTCCTGAATGTGGTAAATATGCTACATTTATTGTTGAGCCACCAAATTAAAACATATGGTATCTCTGCAATACAGCATGCATTTCCTACTGAAGTAAAAAAGGATAATTTCATAATAATAGTCATCACTAAGAAAAACACAGATTAACATTTGTCACAGTCTGGAATATCATACAATAGTGTGTTCAGTCTGACTTGTAGCCAGTCCAGCAGCAGCTTTACTGTGAATCCCTAAACACAACATGGGACTCTGATCCCAGAGATTTATTCCTTGCCTAAGTATATTCAGTCTTATACCTGAAAGTTAAAATAGGTGTTTAGTTGACAAAGCACCAGACTCAGTGCAGCACAACTACTTACATTAAATACTTTCTGACATGAGTATTATTTTTAATTGAGATTGAAATAATTGAGTGAAGTGGAGGCCTTTTGTTTTCATTACTTGAAAATCTGACTCTGCTTGATAAAAAAAAGGGGTGGGCAGGAAGACTCACTCTGATTTTTCCCAGATTTCATAAATCACCATCCCTTGGCAATCATTTACCTGAGTCAAGTTAGTGTTCTCTAAGTCAGCCGTACTTTCTAGCCTTTCATAACAGAACATTAAAAACAATAGAAATTATTGATTAATGTCAAGAATATATATGGCGAGCTCCATCCTTTAATAAAGAAAAAAACATCCATACCATTAAAAAGAATGGATCTGGTTCAGCATCCATAAAAGTAAAAATGTGTGTGGTTTAGTATTCTCTCAGGAATTTATTTTTAACCCTCTAGTGCATATTGTAGTCAGCATTTTTCATTGAAGTTCTGTCATGGCTTGTGTGTTAAACAGAAATATCATTATTCAATAAGATGAAAAGTCATAAAGCATAATGCAATTCTGTACTGTCACAAAAGGAGCAATAACCAATAGTGTGAATTCAGGCAAATGACTTGCTGCTAAAATATAATTTCCTTAAAGTGAAATACATCACAGAAAAGAAATTATCTTATAAAACACCTGATATTTCCTGAGTCAAAAGGACTGACCATATTAGCCAAGTTATACAGATAATAACACAAAACACTGTCAATCAGAGATTAACCTTACAAAGATCATAATATTGATATAATGCTCAGAAGTTTGGCATTAGAAGGAGCTGAATTACATTCTTTCCACAACACAGAATATTTCACACAAATGTAGATTTCAGTATGTGAAATGAAAAGTAGCACTCACCAGTGGCAATATTAACTGCTATACACAACAACTTCAGTCATTATTGAGTAAACTACAGGCAAGTTTCCTTATTATTTTCTGTCTATAAGCATGATTCTACCCTAAAACAAATTCAGAAATGGATTTATTGATGAAGGTATACAATTGATCTGGCGTTTGTGATTCTGTTCCACTATTACCAACCTGAGCAAGCCTGGTAACAAACACTGCTGTATGACTGACTTCATTGCATTCCCATCGGAGGGATGGCCGTTCAGGCAGGAAACTGCATCAGTCCCTGCATCCTTGCTAAAGACAAATATGTTCATGTGCTGGGATGGAGTAAATTTTCTTTATGACAGCCCATATGCAGCTTCGTTTTAGACAAGTGAGCAGTACAGTGGTTATAGCACACAGATGTTTTAGCTGTTGTGGAACATGCGTTGACTCGCTGTTAAAAATATCTAAATGTAATAAATATTTACATATATGCAGATATGCAATATATAAAAATAGTTCTAAACTATGCACTTCAAAATCATTAGTCACATAAAGCCACTCCATAATGAAATGCAATTGAGAAGAGCTTTTATCCCACACAAAGTCCAGATGACTCTGGGAAACATCAATAAATATAACTCCTATTCTAGCACGGAAAGTAATTTCACTAACACTTGCCTTATTTACTTGTAAAGTTATAGGTGAAACTAGTTGTGAGAACCAATAAAATCTTTCTTTGATTATAGTGGCAATCAATACTTTGTTTTGAACACAGGCAAACAAGTTAAATCCCAAGGTTTAAAATACATCTCCCTACAATCTCTGTATAAGAAATAGCTTTTTTTTTTCCTGGCCATTTTCTTAAGTGCTATCCCAATAAAAGCAAATCCGAAAAAAATATTTCTTAATAAAGAATACCTGAAAACATTTTCAAACCCATTCCCAAAGCAGGTACCACAGCTCTGATAAGGAGTGTAAAAATTTGCCTGATCCAGTATATTTGCCAATATTCTCCAACAAAAGTGCTCCACTTCCTTACGGCTGCCTTCTCATTAAACTCAGACCAGTATCTTTATTCCAGCTGAGATCGGTTTTTGCCTCCTTTTCAGAATGTCTTGAATTTCTGCCAACACAGCAATATTTAGCCAACTAATTTAATATCACTGATTAATGCAAAAAGCCTATAGCTCTAAATCCTTTTCATGTATCTTGTATCAATACTTGACAGGAATACCAGAAGCAGTAGAACTAGTATTAGTATTAGAGGGTAGTGTGTATGGGTAGATATTTTCAGTTTTTCTCATGAGTAATTGGTCTTTCGGATCAGCTACTTAGCTAGTGTTCTGTCAGCAAGTGACAGATTATAACCACCCCAGTTAGGTTCTCCTCCAGCTTCAGAGAGATGCTGTAAAGCTGAAGAAGTTCCAACAGACAGCTACCATGGTGATAAGGGGACAAATGCACAGAGTTTCTGAGGAATGGTAGAGGGAACAGGTTTGGACAGTCTGGCGAAGAAGAGGTTTAGAGACAGCCCAACTGTAGCCTTCAATTGCTTGAAAAGTGGTTGCACGATGACAGAGCCAATTTTTTTTCATCAGCCTAAGACAACGTAACAAATGTCAGTTTGCTTGCTAGAGTCTGGATGCTAAGAAAAAGCTTTCCACCAGATGGGTAGGGTATCACAGAGATTATATGAATTCCATCTTTGGAGGTTTTCAAGACTTTGCTAGACAAACCCACGACTGGCATGATTTAACGCTGCAATTAGTGCCACTTTGAGTGGAAGATGAGACTTGATCACCTCCAGAGGTTGCACTGAGCCAATTCTTTGATGACTGTGTGATAACATATAAGAACTTAATTTATCCCCATGTCCTAACACATTCATTCTGAAACTGAAAAGGACTTGCTGTAGATGCCTGTTCTAAAAAGGCCCAGCTTTTAAAGAAGGGGAAGCAATGGTATATTAAGATCCAGAAGAGTATTCTAGGCCACTGCAAGTGAGTACAGATTGAATTATGATCCCTGAAACGCAATGGGGAATACAATCATGACTTGGTCAATAACATATTGTGCTAGTAAACCTAGTTTAATTTTTACTCTACTTTTAGCATTCTCCATTGATTATTTTCATCATTTTATCCACATAAATATGCTAGGTCACCTAGAAAACCTTATTACTGTATTTAAAATTATCTAACAAAAACAAAACTAAGTATTTATGCTTACAGAGAAAGAAAACTATCAACTTTCACAGAAACTTTCAATAGTCTGCCCTGTAAAAGGTTGTTGAGAAAATAATCTAAATAAATCAGATGCATTAATTTGTAACTCTGAATGAAGGATTTTTTTTTTCTTTTCCTTTGAGTTTGCAAGATGTAGGAGCATATCCTGAACTTTGCTTTGGTTTGAAAATAACTAAAGCGGTATCACTTCAGCAGTAATTGCTGGAATATATGCCCTGGTCACCTGAACAATGAGGAGGAAGTCACTGAGATCAGCAGAGGTGAGAGGCCTCTTGAAGATTCCTGTTCCCTAATTATTTCACTGATGCTGACTTCCTTATGGATATAGAACAGGAAAGGGCAAAAAGAGAATTTATAGTGAGTCATGTGCTTTGAGAAGTGCTGACATTCATTTCCTTCATTAAACTTAAGAACTGTAAAAAAAGCTCCTGGTGATCATTGCAAAATCAGATCTTTATTCTGGTAAATTCTTATGCTTATCATTGCTTCTTGCAGCCAGGAAAACTGCCACCATTCTTCTGTGTCTTCATTCCATTACACGTCTTGAAAATGGCAGGCAGCAGAGTTATTATATATATATATAGGGGGGAAGCCACTGAGAACTGCTAACTCCTCGTGAGGCAAAAGAACGGACCGGACGGATTGTTGCAGAGCAGTTAAATACAGCCTAGTTAGGCCTATGTCTTTTTTCATCTCTTTTTTCTTTATGTCCATGATGGAGGTTAATCTGAGGAATGCAAACTGCCAAAGACCAAGGAGAGAAACGCCTCATTCAGTACACATGGTCTCTGTGGTATTATTGGTATCAAAGCAAAATAAGTATTTATGCATTTTCTCCAGGAATAATAAACAGCAGAACGTTCCATTTATTCTCAAATTAGATTGTCAGATGTTTGTTTTCTGATCTTCTATCTATCATTCATAGCTATGAAATCCTTACTACACATTTACCCACCAGTTTCAAGTAAAATAAATAAATAAAGACTGAAATTATGTTTTGCTATCATAATCACAAACAACCCATGGCAAAATTTAGCAAAATTAGTAGTTCAGTACTTGTCTATAAGACAAACTAGGAATAGATATATTTTTTTAAATCTGATGACATGTTTATACACTACCTTTTAAAATAATTAGCAACTGAAACAATGACCATATGTGGTTATTAGGATAATGATATTAAATAATTATGCAAATTTCCTCACAAAGAAACGTGAGTGTCTGCGAGGGAAAGCAAGGTAATTATGACACATGGAACAAACTGAACTGCACCATTAAGAATTTAAACCAGCAATATTTCAAATAAGAAAATATGAATAATTCTGTTGGATTTTTTTTTTCAAGTTAAGTCTGGAATACCATAGAATTAAGCAAAGTTTCCTAACAGAAATAGAAGTGTTATCTTTTGAAGTATAATTTTGGTGAAGGCTGCATTTGTATATTTGTAGCAAATGATATATCAGACCCCCTGCAGACAGCATAACCAACGTAACATGTGGAGCAGCAATCATGAATCCAGTATTTACAGAGAACAGAAATTTATCCACTTGATCCTTCCCCTTTTTTGAAACATATTTACTAGTTAGAGCCCCCCTTTCCCGGACTTGTACCCCTGTTGGTGTAAACACTAGCTGGCAATAAGCTGACTTATGTCAGCAGCGAAATCCAGCACCATGCTTCATTAGCTGGCCAACAAAGCAATACAGGAATGTTATTGAATCATATACCATTCTTAGTATTCTCCTTTTCTCATTTTTATTTCACTGTGTGATTATTTTTTTTCACCATCCTATTTCTCAGGAGACAGAAAAATGCTTCGTATCCTATTTTTAAAACTATCCCCAGCAGCAATACCAATACTAGTATTTTTACAGAATGTCTTCTCACATCCACAAATTCTAATAATACCCCATGGAAACTAATTTGAATTTTACATTTAATTTAATATCGCAAATGAACGGTATTGCTAAAAAGAGAATTATTCTATTTCTGTGTATTTCATTATTTTCAGTTCATTTTTATCTCTAAGCTTTCCTTCATGCTGAACAGTATAATTTTCTGTTCTATTCAATACCACATATAATATTTCCCATCAGCAACTGAATTGATCAGGAATTGATCAGAGCCAGACAGCACCACAATCCTCTCTTTCAGAATTACAGATTTACTTCCAATGAAGCCAATAGGAGCTTGTCATCAACATTATTGATATTGCCATATTGAACATAATTGGGTCTTTAACATAGCTATTCAAAAGCATTCCAAACAGTCAGCTGAAACCAGAGAAAGGAGATTTTAAGGGATGAAATAACTTAAAAAACTACTAGAAAGTTAGTAATTATCTAGTTTTACTGGAAGGTAAGACTTATCTTTCCTAGTCTATATTAATAGTCTAGTTGTCTGAAATGCAGTAATAAAGTATTGAAAAACTGTATCACATTTGTCTCAAATTGGGACAGTAGAATAAACTTAAATAAGAACAAAGCTAAGTCAAATCTGTAGCTTAATACGTTGTTTCTTACTGGAAAACCACTAGCTAATTGTAACTATACTTTACTAATAGGTAGAAGTTGCTACCGGTGGTGCAAACTGTCTGTCCAGATCACAAGTTTGCCAACAGGAAAGGAGATCTCCATGAGGAATAAGAACATGGCATTATTCTTGACAGATGAAGTGAGAGCCTACATGGCAAAATGAATTTCCAGAAGTCAGTACTCATATGGTTTGTATTTCATGTATTTCGTTGTTCATCTGAGAATACACATTAAAAAATGCTGACTGTGCCTTTTGAATGAGAAAGAAAACCTTCATGTATACGGTCCTTAGGGAACATCCATTTTTACAGGCCAATTTACTGCAATACTTCATGATAAGTTTCCTATCTTCATCAAGGCATGCTAAAATCCTGGTCCATTTAAAAAAAAAAAAATCAGTAACAAAAAAAACCCCAACACATTGCCAACGTAATTTTGTTATGCAATAGAAGGGTATCAAAACATTAAGATGCTCCACAGAAGCACAAGTCATTAGTAATTACAGTATGGTTTTACAAAGCTGTGGTTTTTATATTCACAATTTATTGTCCTTCAAGAGTTTCCAATTGACTAAACAGACATGAGTTACTCTTTCATAGGTTTCCTAAGTCTTGTTTTAGAAGAGTAGTCAAGGTTTGAGCCAACACCCTGGCATGGCCACACCTGCAGGAACACCTTGCCAGAGTCACTGCATTTGGGGTGCACCCCACAGGCAAGACACCTCACTGCCTGTCCCTGAGCCAAGCCAGAAGCTATTCTTCAAAACTTAACATTTTCACTACAAATTCTGCATGTCTGATGTACCAAACAACGGTCCCTGAAATAACCAAAGCAACAAAATGTGTAATGATGGACAATAGCATGAATAACAATATGCACCCCAAAAATGCTGGAATTTTCTATTTTTAGGAAAATGCCATTCTGAATTCTTAGGAATGGAATTTTAATTTGTAGGATTTTACACATCAGGAATTAAAAAAATACGAAATGATCACCCTTAAAAGAATGTCATTCATTTGGGATTACATCATATTAAATAGCAATATATTTAAATAAGGATTGCAAATACACAGATGGTAAACAGCAGGAACTCCTAAATAGCACAGACCACAGCTTAAAATGCCTGTGAAATTCTTTCTTCAACATACAGTTTATTCAAGAATAGTTCACACAAATGAAGTAACTGAAAATTGGGTGTTCCTTAGCTCTTCTAAACTATAATATTTCCGTGCACCAGCAGCCTTCAGAAGTGTTTCTAAAACCATTCAACATGTTATCATGTCCAAACACCACGCATTTCCCTGCACAGGCTTTTCATAGGCAATCAAGCTGCTAAAAAAATAGCATGGCAGTATAGAAATTAAAACCCTTCATAAACTGTGAAACACTATGAAAACCATTTCACTATTATCAGTGATATTCTTAATAATGAGAAGATGTGGCAGCAACATAATTCAGCAGGTCATTCAGACCTGTTCATAGAAAGGTATGTAAATATTTGATTATTACACTGAGTGAATTGAGTTCAGTGTATTACATATAGCATCAGAATCCTATAAACCCTCTGTATGCAAGAGACTTGTAGTCTGTTATCAGACTAGAGATGGTTACTCTGCTTTTTCCTCCTCCTTCCCTCCTATTAACACAGAAAATCCAATGTGAGCTATCACTACTCTCTCTGTCACCTGGGTAAATTCAAAGACACAGGGCACACTCTTAATTATACCTGTGTGACAGTTAATGTGTGTATATATATATTAATTGAAATAGGTTCATGCAACAGGAAAGAAATGTTACAATTGCACAAAGCTAATGGTTTCACTTCAAGAACAGCTTGGGAACTCCAATCTCATATTAACATAATTTTCTGAATTATGAATAAAATATTTTGAATTAAAAGAAATTGAATTGTGTTTCCAAGCTGGTGTCTCAATTGAATTTTTTATTAATAATAATTTAATTTTTTATTAATAATATTTTTATTGGCCTTCTCTTTCAAGCTACTTTATTATATTTTTCTTTCCATAATGCAACTAGGACATGCACATATTTAAACTGTATTCCCATCTTGATATATTTCTTATTTCACTTATGCAGAAGTGACAAGATTTATCCCATAGACTATGAGTAAAAACATATGTTATTTCTAAACCAATCTCTTTTGAATCTCAGGCACTGATATTTTTGCCTTTACTACAATTACAGTTTTGGAAAGCTAAGTCTGCAGGTTGGGGTTTTTTTGTTGTTTTGGTGCCCTTATGTTTGTTTTACTGGATTAAAGCCAGATTAGGGCAACACATGATCTAGTCAAGTCTTCCTCCAAACAATGTTCTTGGTGCAAAAAGTGAAAATTAAACCTGAAGGCTTGAGCACAAGGTGCAAAATGCAAAGCTCCCCTTGTGTTTTTTCATCATCTTCAACTTTCTGTTAAAAATTTATCAAACCTACCAGTTATGAATATCAAGCACTATCAAAATGCATGAGATTAAAACATCAAGGTTCATAGATTTAAGAAACTGTCAGCCTGAGAAACTGGATTTCTTTGTCCTGAATAACATGTGAATTTTCCATTATGCTACACTGTTTTTTATCTGAGAGGAATACAAAACAGACGTTCAAGGTCTACACCACATAAAGCAACGAGTATCACAAAATAGCCCACAGAGGCTTCTATAACAATAATTTAGGCTTCTTTTTTATTTATTTCCTACACTAACTGTGCAGGGTCTTAGCATTCTGTAGCTGTTACTTGCTCTTCTAAGCTGAAGGCTTTTCCTTGAGCCCGTAGTTGAAAGAATTTAATTCACATACCCTACTGCTCGTCTCATTACAAGTCAAGGAATGCCCCAGTGACATACAGAGAGAGTTCTGAGTTAAAGCTTGCATGCAAAAGAAAATTTCTAATATATTTTTAACAGATTTTTAAATACATATATGCATATACTGTGAGACACACGTGTATATATACATATTATATACACCCAGTGTGTACCTACCAATATTATGTATATGTATATAGAGGCTATTTTTCTTAAAGAAACAATTCTAGAAGGCGTTGCTTTATACAGTATATGACACATCTTATTTTTAACTCAGTTTCAACAGTGACATAAACTTAGTTTCCCTTGAAAATGCTTACACATTGAACAGTACATCCAGATTACACACTGGAGCTAAAAATATCAAAAGTAGCCACTATTTGTTTGGATATCCCATGGAGACTTGCAAAGGTGCCTCCTTAGCTAGTGGAGAGCAGCCCCGCTGTGGTGGCTGTGCTGTTGTGCTCATAAAGCTGTTCTGAAAACCAATCCCCAGAACAGTTTGTTCAATGTAATTGCAAGGAGCTCTAGGTTATATTGTACAAAATAAATGTGTCTCAAATCACTTTTTGAAAATGAAATTAAAGCTCCCTGAATCATTTAGGCCTCACCCTCTTAAGTGGAAAAATGCCACAAGACCATGAAACATACAGACTGAAGCCCTGCTTTCCATTAGGAAACAATTTCTCTGGCAGATAGGAAATTCAAATACGCAGCCATTAAAGGAATAAAGGTTGTAACATTAAAAAGGAGGTTTCACAACGTAATAAAGACAGTACATTAAACGACAAGTAACATTTTCATGTAATTTCTAACTTCTGTATCTGTAGCAGGTCTGGATTCTTTTTTTTTCCCCCCAGTGTAAATAGGTAACAGCTAAAAAATGCAGCAATTATTTAAAATTCAAAAGGTCTAAAAATCGGCTCACCAATTAAATGTTGTTAATGCAATCCTAAGTAGCTATGAAAATATGATGCTGCAGTAGAGCAAAGTTCATTTTGGGCAAAACTTTGCATTTTAAAAACGAAATAACCTTGCTACCAATCCAGCTGAAAGGGGAACACACTTTTTGCATTAAGTTAAAAGTCTTTGAAGAAACATTAGACAAACTTTATGACAGTCAGATCACATCAGTACAATGATCACAAACACACACTTTGAGAAACATGAGCAAACAACAAAAATCCAACCCAACAAAATGCAGTTTTATTTATATTTGTCAACAATAGAACAGTAGGGGATGCTAGGGCATCTGGCTGCTGTCAGTTTTTAAGCATTATATCATTTAGCTCTGCTTGGATCACTTTCATGAGGGAATTAAGTGACAGTAGCAGCTCAGGTTCTGTAGCTACTCCTTTAAGGCTGCTGCAAACACCAGCAACAGCAAGAGAAGGACTCCAAGTTCCCAAGAAACAGCCTAAAGCCGGTGACTGCAGTGTGTCTTACTGCAGGAATTTTCTAATATTTTTCAAATCACAACCCATATATAAACCACAGTTTACTCTTGTCCTGAAATTACACATTTTTGTGATTAGATATTATTAGATAGAATTGCTTTGAACTTCCAGGGAAGTAATGCAATTTTTTTTTTTTTAAGAATTAGAATCAAGTGACACAAATTTCTAAAACCAACCCCTTGTCCTCCCACCCCAAACTCCTCTAGACTTCAGTCTAATGACTTTTTATATCTACTACAATTAAATTTTCAAGGCACTTATGTGATATGTGTTCTTAGTCTCACTTTCAGAAGATGCAAGCTTAAAGTTTCCATTCACTTCTAAAAGGTAAAATGTAAGCATTTAAATTACCTTGGGACTCTCCTCCGCCCCCAATAATAAGAAAACCACAGTAGTAAGGAAAAAAAATAATCTTCAGGACACTCCTTAATTTATGAGAGAGATCCTTGCCATCAGTGTAAGTTTCAAACTCAGTCTTCGATTTTATGATAAATGTCAGCCATGCTTAGGTTCCTGGTTCTGTGAGGTGCTCGGATGATGACCCTTGATCATATTTATTTCTGAAGTGTGATGAATTGCATTGCTGAAAGCTTACAGTATTTATTAAGCAGTTACTACTAGCTGTCTGATTTTTTTTTTTACTTCGGATATTTCTAAAAACACATGCAACTTCCTGAAACCAGTTCATGGCAATAGTGCAAGCCTATACAGTTTGCATTTCCATAATTCCATAATCATGTCTGATAATGCCAGGAGTATCCGATTAACTAAAAGATACACAACATTGCATTTTATCCCAGTCCTTACAATGGGGAATTCGTGAGTGGCTTCCTTTGCCAAATAAGCTGAAGGGTGTTTCAACCCAACCCAACCCACCCCACCCCTGCCATGAACACAGGTTTCTACTCTTCAACTTGAAAATAATGACTGCAATTTAGTGGAGAGTTCTTAATGTCTCTAAAGTATAAGAAACCCACATATGTGTAAGAGATCGTTCAGGTAGGAGGTTGGTTGAACATAACAGCTCTTCCCTACTAGGGTCAGCTATTGTCTACTCCAGGCCTGCTCTGCCACCCTACTGAATATTAAAATAAGACATTAAATAAAGTTTCCAACCAGCCTGCTTCTGCTCTAGGAGAATTTCATTCCATCAATGAAATGAATAGTTAAAGTTATTAAAATTTCAAAGTTTAAAGAACAAATATGAAAGGAAAATGGAAGCCTGTGTCACCGAAGCCAAGTGATCTCTTACAGTTTTTCTAGCGTGTGCGTAGGCGGGTTTATGGATGACTCTGGCCACAGACAGACATATTTCTGTTTACAAAGTTGAGGTTAACCCTCTGCAGGCTATTGCCATTGTTCAGATTTGTTCGAAATCATCTGGGCAAAGTACGCCCAACCACTTTGAAAAGTGTGAGCCAACCACTGTGGATTTTTGCTATTTGAGTTTGGTATTACCAGCAATGCTTGAGTTGCTTTCAGCAGAGAAAGACTAAAAACCCACCATCATCTGAAGAGATATCTCTAAGTTTGCTTATATTCTGACACAGAACATCCCATAAACTACACAATATGTTATGAGGTGCCTGCACACCACATCACGTACCAGAATAACGTGAGGTACAGACTGGTGACAGTACCCGATCTCTTTTGGTGCAGGGGCAGAGCAGCAGGAATAGGTTCCTGTGGAACAGCACACCCCTGGGGCCTCTCTCCCTCATCTGGGATCAGATGTGGCTCTACCACAGGTGCTGGAGTGGTCTCATCTGAAGCAGGAGGACTGCTGCAAGGACAGTCCTACCCTAGAAAGGACTGTTTGTCAACCTTGTGTTCCAGACCGGTAGAAATACATTTAAAAAAAGAAGGAATTTCTAGTGAGGTCACTTGGAACAGCTTCTGCTGGTCAACATGATTGAGAGCAAGAAAAGCAATGCCTGTATTATTCAACATCACAAAAACTTCCAACTGACCATGAGATTTTTCAATGGCTATTAAACAACTTCCCAGCTTTCAGCTGGACATCTAACATTTCAGTTTCTGAAAATCTCTCCATAATGTGTGTATAACCCAATATTCTGGTGAACAAAGCATTTTTAAATAGCACATTCTTTAAAAGTCTGATCAGCTACTCAAAGTTCAAAAAGAATGATTCACTGTAAGATGTTTTCTACCTTAAGACAGTCTAGTTTTCTTACAGGTCCACTAAGACCTTCTGTCAACTAAAAGGAAAATTTATTATTAGTGTGTACTTCAACTAAAAGGAAAATTTATTTATTATGAGTATATACTTCAGCATCTCACTTCCCTGCTAGTACATCTCTCAAAAACAGAGGCAATCTATTTCTTGGAATACTTGAACATATAATGTACTCTAAACCAAAGAGCATTCTCAGAATTTAGCTTCACCTTTCAAAGCTGCTGTCCAAACTTCTCAGATCCATCATTATTACACGCATTTTGACTTTAGAAGCCACTTTCTCATATATCTACTTCTGCAGTTTCTGTGTCACCTGTATCTTTTTTATGAATGCCAGTGGGCTTTAAATACCTACTGCATTCCCTTCAGTTCCCTTCTCCTTCATTAAACACATTCTTGATACTTTTTAGGACCTATATCACACTCACATAAAGAGTGAGTGATTCATATTTATGAATAATGTGTTAGATGAGCTCCTATTTACCCAGTCTAACATCGAAATGCAGCAGCAGTTAATATCTTTAGTTTCAAAGTGGGGTGAAAATTCCCTGTGGAATATTCATTGTGTAATATTTGACATAAACCTAACATTCCTTTTTGATTTAAAAATGTATTCTCTGAAGAATATGAGATAAAAATACACAATCTTGCAATGTAACTTCATGAAATGTTGGAATTAGCATCAATGTGTTCCTGTGCACTATGAGCTCTGTCAACCGCTTGGCTGTTTACAAATACCAAGCAATCACAGTTACGTTCATGTGTATTAAATTCATTTATCAACCCCATTGCTCTTCTGCTTTATTCAAAACCCATTTCTCTGTGACTAGAATAGGCTTTCACTGAGTCTATTTTTTTCCATTTGTAAAATCTGTAATGTACAGATTAAGTCATTTTTAATTACAAACTAATAACAAACTAATAGTATAATGTATGTGGTAATCTAATCTGTCATTTGAGCATTGTAGAAAATAGCAGTAGCTGCCAAGAAACCTAGAAATTGTTGTAATACATATTTAGATAACTGAAACCTCATCAAGCTATTCCAAATTAAGAATTTATAAGGGATACAGAACAAATGACAACAGTACAGTAACCACAGCAGCATACAACTTAGTGAAAGTGAACTGCAGACTGTTTGGCTAAAAATAATTTAATAGTCAATTAACTTTCCTCTACTTTTCCAATATCTATCTTCCTCACGTATTTCAAATCACTCTCAGGCTCTGTGTTCCAAGCTGTGAGAGATACATGGAGCTAGTGGTAAAATTTATACCAGCAAGAGACACATTCCATCCTGCCAAGACTCAAAATGAAGAGTAATAAAGCACAAGCAATAGGAGGACAGGGACCTACTGAAGCAAGTCCAAAGGAGGGCCAGGAAGATTATGAGAGGGCTGGAGCACCTCTCCTATGAGACTGAAAGAGTTCAGGGTGTTCAGCCTGGAGAAGACAAGGCTCCGGGGAGGCCTTATTGAGCCTTTCAATACTTAAAGGGGGCGTACAGGAAAGCTGAGGAGGGACTCTTGATCCGAGAGTGGAGCGAGGGGCTGAGGGGTAACAGCTGTAAACTGAGAGAGGAGAGATCTAGATGAGATATTAGGAAGAAGTTCTTTACTGTGAGGGTGGTCAGACCCTGGCCCAGGTTACCCAGAGAAGCTGTGGCTGCCCCATCCCTGGAGGGGTTCAAGAGCAGGTTGGAAAGGGCTTTGAGCAACCTGGTCTGGTGGGAGGTGTCCCTGCCCAGGGCAGGGGGTTGGAGCTACATGATCTTTTAAGGTCCCTTCCAACTCTAACCACTTTATGATTCTTTAGCATACGTAACAATTTTTTAACATATATAAAATTTTCTATAGCCTTAGTAGTTTGATTCAGCATTTAGATGTACATAATGTGTAATAATAAAAATGACCTAACTGCTCTTTTCTGTGGGTTACATGTATGCTTGGACACAAAACGAGACTCAGCCGATATGCGTGTGGAGTTGTGAAGACAAAAGCATCAGAAATGGCACTTCTAAGTGCAAAATAAGGTCTGAAAATGCCTTTTTATGACACCACATAAAGTTGCATTGAAAATGCATTTTGGCAAAAACTAGAAAGCTGTGCATTCTAGAGCAGAAAGCTCTAGAATCAGTTCATCAGTTCAAAAGCACAGGAATCCCTTCCATAAGACGGCATTCTGATGGCACATCCGAAGCTCAGAATATTTGGGTTTTTCAAGACCTTTGGTTAATCACTTCCAAGAATGAATATATTCTGCCTTCTACAAAATTTATTTTAAATAATGTTTTTAGTAATTTTTAACCACTGGTCTTTACTTTGTTTTGTGAATCTCATAGTATTATTATTTACTGGCATGTTAAATAACTACTCTGAAGTTGTGAAAAGTATGAAATATGACACAGGAAAGACTTTCAATATGGTCTCAGTAAAATAAACCTTTCCAAATCTGCCACAGTGATGGAGAACACAAGAAAAATTTAACCATTCTTGAGAGACGGGGACAGGTAGCCCTTTCACTGCTGTATACAGAGAAGAAAGTATGTAGGTACTGCTTAGCTCACTTGGCAAAACAACGTAAGCCCCTCAACTTCTGGTGAAATTTGTCTTGGCTTTCTTTCATGAATTGAATTTTCTATGAGAAGGAATGTATATGAAATTACTCTTTGAGATTTGAGTCCCTAATTCACATACACTTCCAGAAAAAAGCTTATCCTACAATTGAAGAGGTGTTACAAAACCAGACCAAGTGTCATGTAAAATTATAAGAAAAATTCTTGGATTCAAGAGAATTCTACACTGCATAACCATTGTCATCATTAATCTGTACATTGTTCCAATCCATTTTCTAAAACCACCTGCCACTGCAAGGCAGAACTACAACACTCTAAGTGCAATCCCTTTCCAGCTACAGGTGACATTCAACCACTGCCCAGATGAAGAAGCTGAAGAGAGAGCGATGCTACAGGTATTAGTAACTTGTACTCTGTAAAGACAAAAATACTGCTGAAAGAATGCAGGCTTAAAGCTGTTTGTTCATAGTCCTACTGGACAATTTATCCACACATAAAATGAAAGATAGATAAAGGATCCCAAATAGTTAGGGAAAAGAATTCTACTACCTTCCTTCACTGGGTTAATCCGTGGCAGACAGTGAATGGTATGCCCTTGTTGCTTTTCAGACTACAGTTGTCAAATGTATCTGAAAGCATATTAAATTATCTAGTCTGAAATTAATTTGAAATTAAACCACATCTTTGAGAAAAGACTGTTCTGTTGCCTTGAAGGGTAAACCCCTGAATCACACCTGAAAGAAGAAAACTGACCTCTTTAAATTTAATACATATCTGCACTAAAAAAATAAAGTGTAAGAATAGTTGATACAAACATCACATGATATACATTTTTGAGCAGCTTCCTGCATTCTTACATTTGTAAATTTGTTAGAATAAGAAATAAATTTAACAAGACTTAGGTTTGCAAACAACAGGAAAGTACAAAACATTTTGCTTCCTTATCCAAAAGCTGTAACAAAAGAAAGACTAACAAGATAAATAATTTAGTATTTTTTTTATGTATGCATGTATTTGCACATGGAAATTAAGATACCTATTATGTACTCTTTATCTCCATTAACATACAACATATACCTCAAAACACCCCAAGAAGAAAGCATATCTTTTTCAGGAGGTTTGACTACTTACTTCACTCTGCAGCCATGCAGGAATAAATTGATCAATGACATTGCTGAGTCTCACAAAGCCCTGGGTGTACTTGCCTGATTCAGTGTTCAGTCAAGTAAGTAGAAATCAAAGAATGTTGTTAAGATGTTAATCAGACCTTTAGCCTTTGTTCTGGAAATTCCTGGAAAATTTTAAGCTTTTCTTTTAGAGAAAAACCCTCAAACTTTCATCCTGGTTAAAGTATGTTTGAAAAAGTCTTCAATTACATAGCCAAAATATTTTGTAAGAAATATGTCTAGCCTGTGGAACTGGAAAAGTTTCAGCAGAGTGTAAAATTCAGTCTTCATCTTTAATCAGTTTGCAGGAGGGCCTTTCAGTATAAAAGACTACTGTTTCTGGGGTAAAATAAGAAAAGAAAAGGAGAACAGTGTACATATTTCTAAAGGGGTGAAAAATAAATATTACTCAAGTATTCAATGAGCTACAAGGAAAAAGGTGTGCTTTTGTTTACACGTCTCAATAAATACAGAAACGTTTTTGTAAGAACCTTTGTTATTTCAACAGATTCATGTTGTGTCTTTTTGCTACAACCTTTGTCATGAAAAGGAGGTATCAGAATTATCATTCTTGATATTTTTGACCTTTTCAGTATTCAGTAATGTTTAGACTCACTGTCAGTTCCACCTCTTCTTCAATGGTTACTAAGGCTGTATCCAAAGAAAAATGCAAATTGCCAGTAAGTCAAATTACAGAACATTAATAAGGTCAAAGCAGTACAGTTTATTATCATCTTTCATAGAATACATGAAACATTAACACTGTGTTACTTCACTCTCATGACAATAATTGTAAAGAGACCTTCCTGTGCAACTTAGTCTCATTACAACCTGAAAATTACATTGTGATTTGTAATTCTGTACTCCTCTTAGAATTTGTCTCTCTCTAAATATCTTGATTATTGCAAAATGCATTGAGCTGCACATGAAATGCTTTCTGATAAAATACCTTATTCAGACTTCAATTTTTATTGAAAATAGCAGAGAAAAGTACGTTACCAGAAGCACTACAAAACAGCATCCCATTTCATGTGCAAATGCATGGAAACAGCACATGAACTCCATGGCTGAGCAAGAGATTGAGCTAAAGGCCTCCTTTCATCCTACTCAATTTGAATTATTCTCTGATTATATCATTCTGAAGATCAAAATACAAGCAATGTCTGAAATGCCTACTTAACATATAGTGCACTGTACGGGTAGAGAATGTTAAATAGCCAATAAGAACTGCTCCTGGAGATGCAAGAATCCTCTGAACTCAGTTAAGACAATAAAATTGGTTTATAGATGCATTCTATCCAGCTGAAGACACTACTGCAAGTACACTAGCGATGGGGATTCTGTTTCCCACCTGGACAGTGACTGACCATTCTCTTCAAGAAATTCAACTCCCCACAAGACAATTACCCTCTCTAAACCAGCACTCTCTATATAAATATAAATATATATAAAATTCATGTATTTTTTAAGTAACACTTAAAACATCAATATCTATGCAGCAAAAAGTTTTCCTCTGGAAAAGGAGGAAAGGGGGATGGTTTCCTAAACAGAGATGAAAATCAGAAGTCAACAAAAAGGAGAATGGTAAGAGCTAGTACATCAACCACAAATAAGGGGCAGTAGCATCTTCTGAGATACAGATAAAAAAGCAGATTCTCTAATTGAAAGGAAAAAACACTATAGAAAATCACCTTCAATAACTGTCTGGAGCTAAGAGATTGTTATTTGGTGAACAGCAGCATACATAATAGTTCTGTCTTTCAGCTTCATTGCAGGTTTGACATAAGAAAAACCACCCTTTACATCACATTATGAGTATAAATTTGAATTCAAACACTGCAAATATTAACCTCTCAGTTTCTAAATTAAAATTTCAGCAGTCACAAGTTTCTCCAATGTCCCTAGAACACGCTAAAGTACCACAAAAAAAAGCTAGGTTCAGAACCTAGTTCATTTCCTGTTAATTTAGAACTTGCTAGTATGGAAATTCTCATTAGCTTAACTTTGCTATTCTTACAAGAGTAGGCTTTTTTATTATGAATTCCAAATCTGGAAAAGTTTCATCATTTAGAGATATTACAGTTTTGGGATGCTGATAGACACTGACAATAAAGACACTGCTTCTTTTATTACTATAAGAAAATGCATACAACTACCAAATATTTATTATATCTTGCTCCTCATGCAATAAATAGATGAACAATTTAAAAATGTGTTAAATGCTCTGTGCCAAAATAATAAATCGCCTAATTCATAATATTAGAGAAGCATGAGAATTACACCCAATGCTGTGAATAGACCTGTGGTAAGACCTCTCATGGTAAGATGTAGGTGGGAAAACTCCGATCAGAGGCTGATGTGACTAAAGGGAGTGTCTTTGATGCTTAGGCTTAACTAACGGCTGGAACCTGGTGGTAAATTGTCCCTTCACCATCTTAGTGTGCAGGAGCCTTCTACCCGAAAAAGTGCACAGGCTGCAGTTTCCAGCAGGACGCTCTCAAAAAGTCAATTTCACCTTTTGGCAGCCTTGAAGGGACCCAAATCACTTTAAGCACGAGATCTTAAAATAGGGGCAAGAGATAAAAGAAAAGGTCTTTCGGTAAAATAAAAGAAAACTACAATAGTTAATAGTGCAATTTCCTGTTTACAATAAAGACGTCACATTTTTTTCAGAGGTCTTTTGGAGTGAATCTAAATGGACTGCATTATGGCAAAACGAAAAATAAAAATACAAAAAGCTAACAAACCAAAAAGCCCTGCTGATTCAAAGATAAAGGAAACATCAAAATTTAAGGTTGCACTGACAAATTACCTTAGCACTAAAAGATTAACTTTCTGCTTTTATCCATCTCTATGACAAAATATATACACCCACACTCAAACCAGGATTACATCTGAAAAGTTAAATGCTTTTAAACAGACAGAGAAGCATACTGCAAAGTAGAATAGTATATATTTTATATAAATAATATATATAAAAATGTAATCACCAAACCAAACCCGAATTTATGCTTTTCCATCCAACTCTTCTTCTCAAGAGGCAACTGAGTAGGAAGGGACAACGTGAGGAATACAAAAGCAGAAGGCTGTGTGTTGGTTTTTAAAAAATAATCATCTAAAAATAAGCCCCATGAAAAAGATTTTAAGTATTTTAAAAAAATAAAACTGTATTACATTTACAATTCTAAAGTATCTTATTTTCATTTGACCATAAACAAACCACACTGACTTATTTCACCTTGTTTATATATCTTTAAATATGAAGAAAAATTGTTAAATCCTTTTACAAGCTTTTGTCATTGATGTCTGACAATCTCTATGATGCGCCACGTGCAAATGACCATTAGAAATTGAAGGAAATCAATCCAATTTTGAAATATACATTAGGACTATAAAATGACGACTGTTATATCATATATTGGGATTAAGAAACCCTATCTTCTAGTAGACATTTAAAATAAAAGAGATGTTTACAGGTAAAACTCTCACAAAACCAAAACCGAAACACCAACTATTTCCTATTTCTACATGAATATGCAGTAAAAGCTAAGGCTTCTGCCATTCCTTGCTAGTGCAGTAATTAAGTATTCAGACCAGTAAACAGCTCGGTTGGAATGATTTTATGACAAATGACCAAAAACATATCAACCATAAAAACCCAGCCCTTCAAAAATCCCTCAAGCCCAGGAAGCTCAATCAATGTGAAATAGACGGCAAGTTCAGTGATGGCAGCGTTCGCTCACTCTCAACTCTGCATAAATCTGATGACAGGCAGTTTTCCTCCATTAACTTCTACACACACACACACAAAACAAAGAAGAGGAAGGTAGGTTTTAGAAGTCTAATAGACAAGAAGACAGAGCATTTAAAAAAAGGCCAATACGGAAGCCAAGTCTGCCAGTTCAATGCCTATTACATTGATTGGTAGAAAGGCAAGTCAAATAGATGAATAAAGACTAAAATCGATGAATACAGACACCACCCTATATACACAGGAATGAACACATGAATCAAAAATAGCTTTATTTTCTGAAGTTTACATATTACAAAAGGTGCTGGAATGTATATGTGCTGGAATGCAGAAGGTGAGCATCACAGACTCGGTATAAGAACAATGCTTTAAGGTTCAGATGAATGTTTTGAATTCCCTTGATTCCAGCTTCAAGCTTTGCTGGAACCAAGCACACTGCAGGATGTAAATCATAATCAATGCAGAACTGGGCATATATATCCTGTGCATTCACGTGTGCTACATGCTAATATGCATTACACTTAAATAGGTTCATACCAAGATAATACTGAGCCAGAGGAAGAAAAAGAAAAAAAGGGAAGGAGGGCAAGAGATGGAAGGGAGAGAAAGCAAAGCAATGATTTCTCTGTATATGGAGTATTAAAAATTTAAGGTGGCATATTTTAACAATTCTAAACCTCAGCAGTCTTCAGTATTGAACTCCTATTTTTGACCAACTCTCAGGTACATTTTTTCTGTGTTGTTCACATGGAACTAGCATACTAATTAGAATGAGATCATCCAGTTTCATCCAATAATGCCAATGTTATCTGAGGGCTGGACAGCATCCAAATTTCATTTCAATATATCACTTTGGTATTATAAATGATAAATCAATATTTCTAATACTTTTCCATTCTAATGTATTACAGTGGAAATAAGCCAGCATAGCCTGCAAGAAATATGCAGATTAAAAAGGTTATACTTTGAGCATAAAGAAATGCAATTATTATTTTTTTCTTAAATGAAACTTGGAGGCAACTGGTCATTGAAACCAGGGGAAATTCAAGAGGAATTTGAAAAAAATCACATTATTTTGAAGTTAAAACAACAAATAAAAAGTCAGTGAGTCGACTCAATTGAAAAAAAAAGTTCATTAACTTTGATCAAGGTAAGATAAGTGGAATAAACTCCTAAGAATTCAGAAGGCCTAACTAATATGTATGTGCTTAAGCACAGCTCATCATCACTATCTTCAAAAGAACATCATACATGCACTAGCTGAACAGTGACACTTACATAGCAAAGTAATAAATACATCCAGTATTTAACTGTAGGGAATTATTTATGTATTTTTCTCACCTCCCCTACACGCATTTAGCTCCACTAAAGTTCTTGTGTGCTTTCCTGAAGAGGAATGGGCTCAATCACACACTCATGACTTTTTCTGGAACTACTATCTTTGTAAAAGAAGCAGCTTTTTGTTGTTGTTGTTTTTCTCAAGATTGTAGGAGTAAAACGTGCTCTGATTAACAAGACATAGAATAGGAATATAATATTCTGCCTTTAAGTAGTCCATTCAAGATAGTAAAGCAGAGTTCTGTAACATACATTTCAGTGTGTATCAGACACTGTATCTGTAATGATAAGTATATAACACAAAAATTAAAACAACTGAAATGTTATTGTTATGTTATTTTATGTTATGCTATTTTGTTATTTTAATATGAGAATAAAAATTAATAACATTCAATTCAAAATCTCTCATTTTAAAGACATAGCAGAAGCTTCAAAACACTCTACCTACAGTTCTCAATATTTATTCAAAAATAAAAGCAATTCAAAGCAGAAGTTCTTACTATTAATTCATATTAATTTTTAAAGTTCAAAAAAATCGATTCAAATCTCATTTAGCATAATGTAAAAATAGTCAATTCCATTAAAATCAGTGCTGTAAATCTTGCATAAGATGAGAACTAATTCACATTGATTTCATTGAAATTGCCTAACATATATACATTTTATTTTCCTTACTAATTAAGTAAATATCTTAAGTCAGCTTAAGAAGCCATGTGAATCCACCAGGGAATTCAGCCCTCAGATCTAAAAATCTTAATAATTTAAACTGAATTTCAAGACTTACATTTTTAGGAACATAAGCATCTAACTTGCATACACTGAAAGACTGAAGCATGGTCACAAACCAGTCCTTTTCAGAGCACATATGACACCTAGTGATATTATCTCGGTTTCTAAGAGATATTTAGACTCTGTAAAGACAATAACAAGGGATTTTGGGGATTTTAACAAAATCTTTTATTAAAAATGGTAAACTCCATTTGCTATTAATCTGAAGACATTAATAGGTAACACCAAGCTAAAATGAAGTCTATAAACTATCAGTGTCATCTTGACTGAAAATTTCCCACTGAGAATAATCTTCATGAACTTCAGAGAGTGGAGACAGGCCCGATCAACACATAACTTAAAATGTTTCCAGACCTTATGCCTTGGGTATGTAAAGATGGATTTTCTCTTTTTCTTTTTTTTTTTTTCTTCTTCTCTGTAGGAGCTTTTTTTTTTTTAAAAAAAAAAGGTACATTATAATACAAATTATACAGCTGCTTTGTGGCTTTCCTTATATAACATAAGATTTTAATTTTATTAGAGTCTATTGTTATGAAAATTGGGATTTATTTAAAGCAGCGTGTATTTGAGGATTTGATGCAATTTCCATTTTTGTTAGAACTCCCCAACTATGAAACGCTGCTGCAAAGGTGTAGGCAGATCCAAGACATCTCCTGCTACAAGACAGCAACTTAGATGGTATATTGGGAGAGAAAAGAGAGACAGAGCCAAAGAGAGACTGCTGCCACAGGACCAATGAAGAAGTGCTGCTTGGCAGCCAGGAGGCTGCAGACAACTGTGAGTCCCTTTACAAAACAGCAGCCCCCCAGACTGAGGGGCAGCTCCAAGGGGGTGTTTGGTGCAGCAGGAACTGGTTGCACGGATGAGCAAACTCCAAAGTAGCATTTCTTTTCTTGCTAAAACTGAAACGGATGGATTTTTCTTCTTCATTTAATGTACATGCTACCTTCAGTCCAGAGCAGGCCTATTGGCAGAATTATACATGAATTTGCATGAATAAAACCTGTGCTATCTTTTTTTTTGCCTTCAGAAGCATTTGTTTTTCTCTTGATCAACACATGAATTGCATTTGTTTAGCGTGCCTCAAAGTGAAAGGATCCAAAATCCTTGTATGCCAATTACTCAAGATTCGAAGCTCTTAAGTTTCTTGTCTTTTAGTTTCATGCATATTAATGAATTGGTCATTTAAAGAGAGAAAGTATTTTCTCTTTATCCTTGCATCATGTTGGGGTCGAGATGGGGATTGGTGAGAAAGAGAGAACTCAAGAGAGGTAGAGAGAGACCAACAGAGAAAGACACATGCACGCACACACACTGCTCCTGCCTGGAAACTTTGGTACTTTAACTCTTTTACACTACAAACTCAGGGTCTTATCTCAGAGTCTCCGAGGGATCACCTTCCATTTTAATCTTCCAAACACATAAGCAATAGTGTTAAGAAATGACATGTAACCATTCTCCTGATAAGACCTAAACACTTTATTATAGTATTTTCATTCAGACTTCGTTGTCACTAAATCAGAAAACTTGCCAAGTATGAGACTTCGTACGTGAATATTTTTGTTGTAGTTACAAAGTCCATGAAGTTCTGGTAAAACGCACTGTAGTCAGCAATAAAGATACGTATGACTATGCAGCCATTGGGTTATTTCAAAGAAAAGAAAATAATCCTGCTAAGACTCATCTCTTCTGAAGATTATACATTTTAGATATACAGAAGTGGAACACAATTCCACGTTCCAACAGTTTGGAGCACATCTGAAGATCCATTTGGTGAATCTCAGAAATCCATGCCTGGCATCTTTCCTGTCCATTGGTTTGAATAGTGTATGAATTAGATTAACTGTCCTGATTATTCAAAGAAATTTAGCTTAATGACCTGCAATTACTTTAATGGCTTTGAAATTCAGAAGGTAAGAAGGCACTATGTTTCTTTAAATGAACATTAAATATAAAATGTCTCTGATTGACTGTCATGAAAACCCAATTTTATTGCCATTTAAATTATTCAGAATCAATATTAGACATTAGCTTTAGTTAGGAAGCTTATGAAGACAGAAGCATCTAAAAGCTACTTTTTAAATATTGAATAATTGCATATTGTTTTGAAAATCACAGGCTATTTGCTATATATCACAGTTTCAGAAAACAGTATGTTTTTTTCTTTTTTAACACTAAGCTATAAAAAAGAAAAATGAACTCAAGTTCATCTTTGATGAGTTTTTGCTTAAGCTCATTTCCCCACTTTGATTATTAAATTTTCCAAGTTGTGATGAATGCCATTTATATTCTAGTACCATCACGTACCTCCAGTCAGAGACAGTAAAACATTATAAGCAATCCAACATACAAAACGTAGCAGGAAATGTTTCAGATCAAGTATCAGTTCAGCATAGCACAAAGAATTAAAAAAAAAAAAAGTCTTGAAAAGCTTCATGAAAAACACATAATATTGGTATGTAACAATTGTCAATAGTGTCTTAAAAATAGCTTCAGTAGTGTTGGGGCTTAAGGATACAACATTCTAAAAAGTAAAGAAAATGCATAGGGAATGGTAAAGCTATAAAATTCGTAATATATATAACCCAACTTCATTCATTCTTCTTGTCAGTTCAGGATAGTTAGAATACAAAGCTGCATAGATAGATCATTAGATCCCTCACTCTGGATTCCAGGTAGCAATGAGAAGAGGGAGGATGGTCCTTACATTTTCTACCTATAGTATAGCAGAACATAGTAGAATCTGCTTTTGTATGAAGAGATCTTCAGGCTATAATGATATTCTAAACCATCTTGAAATTTTTTGTCTCTGAGGGCTACCACATTGGTTTAATCATCTGTTGGTGGCCATTTGAGCAAGAGGCAGCAACATACAAGCCATACCTTACAGTTGATGTATTTGACCAGCTTTCTCTATGTATGCAATGCAGAGGTCAAGCAATGTCTGTCCCTTAATGTTTACACTGGGAACACATAGCACACTAAATGTTTGTGGACAGCAAAAGAGAAAATTGTATTCATAGAATCATATGGGGTTGGAAGGGACCTCTGGAGATCATCTCGTCCAACCCCCCTGTCAGGGGGGGTCTACCTAGAGCTCATTGAACAGAAACTAGTCCAGGTGGGTTTTGAATGTCTCCAGAGAAGGAGGCTCCACCACTCTCACAGTAAAGAAGTTCCTCCTCATCTTGAGGTGGAACTTCTTATACTCAAGTTTGTGCCCATTTCTTCTTGTTCTGTCCCTGGGCACCACTGAGAAAAGACCAGCCCCGTCCTCCTGACACCCTCCCTTTAAGTATTTGTAAGCATTGATCAGGTCCCCCCCTAAGTCTTCTCAAGACTAAAAAGACCCAAGTCCCTCAGCCACCTCTCCAGGCCCTTAATCATCTTTGTGGCCCTTTGCTGTACTCTCTCCAACAATTCCCTCTCCTTCTTGAACTGGGGACAGGGACACAGTGCTCCAGATGGGGCCTCACCGGGGCAGAGTAGAAGGGCAGAATGACCTCCCTCAACCCGCTGGCCATGCTCTTCTTGAGGCACCCCAGGATGCCATTGGCTTTCTTGGCCACATTGCTGGCTCCTGGGCATCCTGTTATCCACAAGAACTCTCAGGTCTTTCTCCTCAGAGCTGCATCAAAACAGTTTCTCCTTATGCATAAGTGTATGTTTAATAAATTAGAAAAAACAAGCCCAGAGAAATCAAGCACTCTTCACTAACCACACAAACTGTAGTGTTCAAAGGAATAGCTTAGCTCCTGAACTGGAACACATCCCAAGACAACTTACGCTTAAATAACTGTTTTGTGGGATACCTACACATAATTAGCTACAACCCATCTGTGCGACTCCAGAGTCTTTCCTTCTCTTTTGAGGAAGCACAGGCAAGAAATATTTTATTTATTACATATTATATATATGTACATATATAATATTACATATTATATATATAAAATAAATATTTTATATATATTATATTGTATATAATATTATTATGCATTACATAAAACTTTTTTTTTTTTTCCTAAGCTAAAGGCAAAGTCACTAAGTACTTGGGATCACAGGAAAAAATGGCATGTGTGTATGTTCCTTAATGTCAAAAAAAAAACCCCAAACAAACCTGTAGCAGGGAGGATGAAGGTCACTGAAGTCTTACATTGTGAAAAGGTAAAAAAAAAACAGTGTAGGACAACTCTAATTTGGCATTAAACTCCGGGTTTACATTTCAGGGCCAGACTGCTAAAATCTCTTGAGAAATGTTAAAATTATCTACAAGCCATCTATTTTGAACAGCTGTGAAGCATAAGCAATTGCCATCAAATCCCACCACCAACTGTGGTTGACTCCTACTCTGGAAATGAAATAACTTACATTTAGACATGCAACTTTAGGCACACAATTTTGGTAACTTTTGTCTGAGAGTTTTAGCTCCACACAGAACTCTTCTATTCAATATAGTTAGCACTGACTCAAAATCTATACTGCATTTATTAATTCAAGTCACTTAGTTACAAAGTTTCTCCCACATTCTTCCAACCCACTCTTATTCTAAATTTCTAGGTTAGAAGAATTTATTTTCAGAACATTTCCATATGAAATAATTTTTCCCACCTAACACTCTAGCTCAAAAGATAGCATTAAGATACAGTTGTGATATTTTTTGCACAATAATTATTACAGTGCATAATAACAGTAGTAGTAAAAACAATAAATAACAACACTGAGCACTGAAATGCAAACATCACTTTACAAGTTTTGCAACAGCATTTTAAAGAAAGCATGAGATGAAATAAACCATTACTGTTTGTGGTGCACCATGGATCATGAAGGAGACACTGCACACCTTTTAAATGGAGAAAATTACAAGTCTTTATAGAAAAAAAAAAGTTGCTTTGGGAAGCATTTCAACAGGCTTATCCACCAAATAAACAGCAAGTATTTCTGTGGGACACTTTCTCTACCAGCTATAGGACTGTTTTATGTTCCCAGGGTATGCTAAACAGCTTCCCAAAAATGTCACAAATCATTCCCCATGATAGTACTAAACATTTCAATTGCCTAGGTGTAACAGAACACCATATCCAGGGCTGTACAAAGCTCCTAGCTAATTTCTGAGTAATGCAGCCCTTAAAATATATTAATAATAATAATAACATCAGCAACAACAAAACACCTTAAGAGATGTTATTAAAAACATCCCATTTGATCAGAATCAAGGGAAAAAGTATTATTTTCACTCCCTCCAAGTCAGACTTTTGGATCAACTATGAAGAGTAATAACTTGGAATGATAAAAACTGTCCCAAAAAAATTATGTGCCTTCATACAAACTGGGTTTTTTTGCCTCCTTTTCATTCAAATTTCACTGCAATAGACTGAAAAATGTAAACATACAATTTGGGAGCATGTATTTAAAATCCTCTGCATACACATGTACATGAATATTGGTGTTAGAAGTGAGAAAAGAACATGATGAATTAAGCACAGAGGGAAAGCCTGCTCCATTTCATCAGTGTTCTTTGAAAAAAAGAGTATTTTCAACAAAACTGATAAAAGAATGGAATAAATTACATATGAAATTCTAATAATTAAAATGCTTTTCTCATTACATGTTATTTTGAACATATTGAAGATCAAAGATACAAATGACTGATTTTGAAAGTTATGATAATTTTTTTTTTTTTTTAAAGCCTGTCAGTAAAAGGTAGTTAAATACAATGACAATGATAAGAAATTGGGGAGCAAAGATGTTGTTTTCTTACTAGAATAAAGCTATTTTTAAGAGCAGAACTTCTTGTTGCTTCCAGTAACAATAAAAAGAAATTTACTGCCCCCTCCTGGACTGGTAAAACAAAGTTATGTTTTCTTAGTCACAAAATTGCACAGATGATGTTCTTTCCTTAATTAATACAGAGACTCCATCCATACATAAAGTTGGTAGGACGGATGATGAATTTGGCTGACTGCCATAAGTTAAAAGACATCAAGTTCAACACAAGAGGCTAAGAAACTGATTAAATTATTTCCTTTAGGACCATCCTGAACTGTATGTTATATAGCAAAATGGTGTAATAGTTTTGTGAACACAGAAAAACACAATGTGATGCTGCAATGGAAAACATGAAGTCATAGAAAGCATCACATTTAATGTTGTCAGAAGCAAGATTCAGTTGCCAAAGGAAAAACTTTCTGTTATAAAGAGCATAAGAATCGATTGATTGACTGAAATTAAGGTGGGAGGCTTTTTGGGGGGGTGGGGGGAGGGGTGTGTATGTGGGTTGTTTGGTTTTGGGTTTTTCTGGTGTTTTTTTGGTTGGGTTGTTTTGGCTTAGGTTTTGTTTGTCTTAGGTCTTTTTGTTTGTGAGGCAGGGGGAGTGTGACACATGTTTGTGTCAATTTAGCTTATGCCTACGATCCCTTGGTTTTCTATATTTTAAGAAAACACCAATTGCTCACAAAAATAAAAAATGCCAACTGATCCATCCAAATGCATATAAATGACTTCATTTTAAAACTAATAAAAATAGTCCATGAAAAATTTAACTTGTAATAAAAAAAAAGTCAAAACAAGCCACCATCAAAAGATAAAAAGAAGGGAAATAAGTTACAAGAGCTTTGGAGAATACTAATAAAAAGATTTTATACTTAAAAAGTAAACAATTAATATGGTTATATTTACAAATTATTTTTAGACAACAACTGCATAAGAATCATCAACTGTTAGCACAAATTACAATAAGGACTGAAAAGGCTTTGTGAAATGGTAATAATGAACGAGTAGTTCAGAAGAACAATGTATTTGGATGCCAAAGTGACTGGGGTGAAGGGACTGGAAAGCCAAAGGCAACAAGGAATCCTTTTAAAACATCAGCTGTAGAAGCTCAGCCGGTGCCACGTCAGGAGTAGCTTGTACCACTGCTACGTAGGCCTTGGCCTTGCTAAGCTGGCACCTGACCTCATCAGTGTCACAGGTGCATTTCTACCAGGATGAAATATGCTTTGATAACTTCCCAAATTACTCAGCACAAACATCCTTTCTGTCAACATCAAATCTGCCCATTTTCTGCTGTCTGTTTGATATTTATTGTCACTGATTTATAGGCGATGCAAAGAAATCCTGCTTTCTTCTTCAGTTTGAGGTCCTTCATACCCTTCCTGAAGCATTACAAAGTGATACAGTTCATGATCTTGTTCAAAATCCCATGAAATTTTGTTCACAATGTCCTGTAGGATCAGTGCTGCAGTTGTAGTAGCAGTATCTACTGATACTGCTGCAGAGTTTTGTCCTTTGGGCTGAAAACTAACTTTATGCTGGCAGATGAAGTTCTGAAGAGCTATAATCCACCCCTGTGCTCTTTCAAAACCCCCCTGAAACAATAGATGGTTTCAAGAACTTACGGTGCCAGATCATCAGATCATCTGTTGATGCAATCACAGGTTCCTGTTCCTTCTGTGCTTAGTGAAGCTACGTCTTCCTTCACAAATGAAGTGCAAAAAATCATCACCTCTTTCCACAAAACAAAACTAGGCTGTTCAGTGCAGTTTGGAAACGATCAAACATGTGGGCTCAAGCCTGACACAGATGTTAAGAATGCTTTGAGATTTCTTGCTGATGAATATGGTAAACCAAAGCACCCATCTGGACACACAAAACCAACACAAAAAGGAAATTCTGGCCAAATAATTAACTCTGTATTAATGACTATGGCCTTTAATTTAGATTGCTCATAAAACTTGTGTCATCGTAGGCTATCCAAGCATAGCACAAAAATGATAAACATTTTATTAATCTGGGAAAAATACATTAAAACATTTATAAGCCTCTAAAATTATCACCACAGAAACTACTTCAGGCTTCAAAAGGCAAAGCACTTTACAATTACCTGCTTTGATAATACTTCTGCTTTGATAATACTAACTGTATTATTAAGTTTAATCAACTGTTAATATGAAATAAGGAGGTCTTCTAAGTACCTCATAGAACATTCCTTATTGATAATATATAAGAAGGTGTAGACAGTGCTTAAAAAAAACATACTACTCATTTCTCAGACTGCCATCTACGCAATATAAATTATGATTTCAGAGGTACCCACTTTGCTCCTTTTGTCATCAAAAAAGATGTGCTTTGGAAGGTGCTATAAAGATCTTTCTCAGCTGTAGAAAGAATATTAATCTAGAACACTGAAAATAATACAAGCTTAAACAGAAGTCAATCTTAAACAGTAGACTTACCACAACATAACAAAAAAAAAAAAAGAGTGATTATCAGAAACTGTCATCAAGGTAAAAAAAAAATCATAATTGTTGTAGATATCAAAATGAAGAGATAGGAGAAATTACAATAAAATACTAGCCCATGTAATTCTTTCTCAGCCCATGTAAGCAGCAGTCTGCCATGTTCATACTTCACCTTTTACACAATTCATAATACTCCTCTAAATGCTTCTGGGAAGTCTTTATAGGTATGAAGTATCTGCCATCAGGTATCATGGGGAGTCAGAGAGGGAGGAAGGTATCTGGGGGAGAAATGCATGCACAGAGAGGCAGGTAAAAATCTCCTTTGATTCCTCCATCAGCTGGATGCCTGCTTACACTCTTTGTTCTACCTATTGAAATTGTCCATAAAGAGTAAATCTGACAATTTTAGAAGCTAATTCCCCTTCATTTGAAATAAATCTTGCATTACAGATAGCACTAAATGGATTTGTCTATGCAGCAGCATGGTTTAGCTGTGTAACTGCTAGCTGTATATTTCTAATTGCTGTTAGAAAATTCTAACAACAGTAATTCAATTTTTCTGCATAATGAAGAGTGGAAAAATGGTTCTTCTATTTCAATTATAGTTCAGGATGACCGACACTGATTTTCCCCCTTCAAGATTACACTATTAAATGGTGTTATAAAGTGATGACTTTTCTCCTAAATGTGCATTTACATATTTTAACTTGTGTTGGGTTTTTTTGTTTTGTTGGGGTTTTTTTGTTTCGTTTTTGTTTAATTTATCCTTGTCTCTGTCTTTTTAAAGCATTTTTTTTGAAACATCACTTCTTTTCACTTCTGCTTCTTTAACTTCAAGTGTTGAAATTTGAAGATATTTGTATAGGTTATTAGCTGGCGTATTGTGTCTTCTGTGATTGGAAATTGATACATTTCTGATCAAGGTTCAGGATAATCCAGAGAACAGTTACCGAATCTGCCAGAGGTTTAGGACAAGGCTTTGGACCAATCACCTCATATTTCACTTTCTTATGCTGATTTTGTGTCCTTAGATTGCACATTGAAGCCTGGAGAGACACAAGGCTTACAATGACCACTAGATTTCCAAGGCCGGCCAGTTACAAAATTGCTCCATGTGACAATGGTAAGGTGCCAGAGGCAAGTCAATGCCCAGGGGCATGGGGAAAGCAGTTGTGCACCAAGCCCATTTCCAAGCAAGGGTGTCAAAATTCTTTTGTCTGCTTAATTAAAGTTTGTGAATATTGGAGGCTGGTTTTGTATTTCAAACCAGTTGCACAGGTAATACCTTTAGCATGTAACACACCCATCAACAACTGATAAAGTATTTCTGAAAATGTGAAGTAGGAATTAAACTGTCCTCCTCCAGATCCAAAGAGACAAGACCCATTTTGGAAGAGAAGAGCCATTACAGAGTATTGGTCAACAAAACCCTGGCAATTTAAAAAAGTATAGTGTTGAAATACTATTAACTATTAACTAAATTGCTGAAGAACTTAAGAAAAAAACCTCATACATTACATTGTACTCGATAAGCCAGAAAAGAAAAAAAGGTAAATCTTAAAGGAAACTCCTGAAGAGGACATTGTGATGACAAGTAAAGTGGAGTTTTATATCCATGTTTCAAGTGGTGAAGAGGATTCTGTTCAGATTATGAACTTCTCCCTAGGCAACTGAAAGCTGCAGTGTTGCCTACGATGATTAATTTCCTAGGCTGTTACGTTTCAAGGTAATAAATTATTTACATTGAACTTCAGTAAAGCTAAATGAGTTCAGACTTAGGAAGACATTTTGAAAGTGTGAAAAGGATTGGGATGAGGGGAACTCAAATAAAATGGCTAGACAAAGAATCCTGTCAGCTTTAGAGGGTGAAAATTGTAAAAGTAAATGTCATGATAGACTGTCAAATACATATGGTTGTAGCACAATTTTGAGAAAGTATTTCTGATGCAAAGTTTTCAGGACAGAAACAACAGGCACATCTTTAGGTTGTGAAGATAGGGAAGTGTATCTGGTGATGTTACCGTATTGTTCTACTCCAAAAAATGTGAGGGAAAAAAATCCAACCAGACATTAAATCTTACAGTCAGGATCCCATGGATTCCAGAGAATGCTCAAACTATGCCTTATAGCAAGGATTCTGGATTATATTCAACTACAGCTTGGCAGGTGCAATAAGACTGTACACATCATATGCTAAGCCACTATTAGAAATGTAAATGAACTATTAGGAAAGCTCCTATTCAAAAACCCTAGGTAGAATATCCAGAAATCAAATATAGTTTAATTGATAAATAAATCTGCCTGTTTTGTACACACTAAGAAATTTCTGTCGGCAAGAGAAGTAAGATCCTGTGCCACAGCGAGCCAAGAAGTATTAATCCAGAAAAGATTCTTACTCAAGTGCTCTAACAGATTGAGAGGGTTAGAGCTGAGGCACTTTAACAGTATTTTTTTTTAGCACATAAGAAAAAAAACTTGACAAATGTTTAAGTAATTAATGTCCAATTAGTGTATCTTTCTTTAATATCTCTCTCTTTTTTTTTTTTTTTTTTTTTTGTTCCCAAATAGATTCTTTGATGCCTTTTCCCTTTAGGTTAAAGAACATCCCCTTAGTACTACACAAAGTATATACGGCAAAAAGAAAATAAAGTATAAACAGATTTCAGAATGGGTTGCCATGGGAAAGCTAACCTATTTTACTATCTGGATGGATCACAACACTTCCAGTTAATTTAAAAAAAAATAATCTTGCCTCTTTGTATTGAGGAATTAAAGTATTATGAATCTCCTACAATTCGTAATTCGAATATAAAATATAGGCAAGTTCTAACCAGTAAATCTATTTCTGAAGCAACAGAACCTACACTGCAGGATTTAAAATGTGTCTATACTGACATAAAGAGCTTCATATTTAAAATATTACAGAGACTGAGATTGCATGTCCTGGTTTGTTTCCTTGAGCCTAACAACAAAGACACACATAGAGTATGATTTAAGGCTTACAACAGGAGCCTAGGAATCAGCAGATAGAAATAATGAGTAATCCCACTTGTACCATGAGCCTGCTGTAGATCCTGAAGCAATTCACCCACTTTCAGATTTTTCATCTATATGGAGGGAGCAGATAACAATACATACCTATCTACTACAGGCGCTTCAAAGTTAAATTCTTCAATACTTGGAGAGTTGCCTCCAATTTTTGTCTTACTCAGATGGTAAAACTAATTACACTGATACTCTGAAGCTGTGTGACTGGATTTGTACTTGTGCAGTCTTCTAAAAACAAGGTAGTCAAATATTTCTTGAAAAACATTTGAAAAACATTTGTTGGCTTTCAATAAAGCACCTTTAGGATACCTTTGGTTATGTTTATATGGCATACGCTATACTATTTTAATAATCTATCCTTGAGATGTATGCTGATGAGGGAACTATTGTGCACCTGGGAAGATAGTGCAATTAGAAAAGTGTCGCGGCAGGGGAATAAAAATAATTTAAATTTTTTCAGAAATTAACCAGTCACTATTCCACTGCTGTTTGTTTTAAGTAGCTACAGGAGCATCCAAGTGAGAAGCATGAACAGAGAATCAAAGGAATTTGTGGTATTATAAATAATTAAAGTTTCTGCCCTATCATTTCTCAAGGCTCATAAGAAGCAAGGACGTGCAACCAACTGCGTCAGACAAATGAATCCATTCACACAGCTGGTAAAAGAGTCTGCCTGAGCATAGCTAATGTGCTGGGGTAGGAATATTTGAGCAGGTATAATTATACTAATGATTTATTGAATGTTTGATTAATTGGAAATTAAGTGAATGCACAGTGGCAGAATTGTCATAGCAAATCACTCAGCTGTTTGGTTAAAAGGTGCTCAATCTCCCTTCAGTAAAGCAATTAAGAACATCCTAAATCATGGAAATGAATTATCTGTGCAGAATTATCTGATGTAATGATATTCTTATGCACAAACTAAAACCTATGAACAAACTACCCTAACAAGAAGTAATTTCATGAACATGTGAACTTGAAACACTGCCTTACACTGCTCATGAAAACTACAGATTAAGGGGCCCTCCTCACTTCCTGAGATATAATGTGGGAGAAAAAACTATATAGATTTGTCTGAATAAAGTCTAAGTACCCAATCTAGAAGGCAGCCTAGAAAACTCTGGAACCCGCTCACATTACAATTGATTAATCAATTAATTGTTAACAAAGCTATATCCCAGGTAAGTCTTTGATTTTATGTTTTGAATGAGTATTGGTTTAGATTCATTTACTAAAGAAGCCTTACTGTAACCATATTCAAGTTTTTGAAGCAATGGTGACAGAATGACAGAATCTGCCAAAGCAGGGTTCTGATATTATTTTCATTCTGAGTTCACTGATTACAAGTGAACTCCAATTCAAAATGAGCACTAGAGTTCCAGGCTCAGCTTGGGATACAAAACCTTGCTGTTCCCTGGCATATTTTGACCAATCGTTACCATTTAGATTCAGAATTTGTCTTGCAATAGCTTTTTGATAACGTAGTTAAAAGAACAAAGCAAAGTCCCTTCATAACTGGGATATTATGAAAAGGCTAAAGTTATATAATGCAAAGCTAGAATCAGAACATGCAAATGAGAAGTCAGACTGCAGCAGGTAATTATCACATAATAGGTTTACTATTCTTATCATTTTAAGTTATTTGGTAAGGCAGTTCAGAAAATTTTAGAAGAGAACAGTAAGCCCACAGCTAGTTCCTGGAACATAATACTTCTTTAGGAGGTCTATAAAAAAAGCAAACATAGACTTTACTATTAATCTTGATCATTTTAACTGAGCCTGCCAGGACATGGATCAGGAGACCACAGGCATACTGCAAACCCAAACTAATTTCAAGGCCAGCAGTTTATTATATACTTAGATGAGGGGACAGTGGTGTCAGCTTTGAAAAAGCATATTATCAGGGGTGTTATTCTGTTTGAGCAATAATTTAAATGTTTGAATAATAATTGAAAAGAATGTTTCTGCTTAAGTTTATGCATATTTATGTGTGACAGCTGAATCACAGTTATGTAAACAAGCTGTTTTCTATATAAAACTGTATTTTGTTTTCCTAAATACTCCATATAAAGGAGAAATCCTTTATTTATTTATTAATCCTATATTATTAATCCAGGCAAACAGTTCTGCCTAATTACTATCAGAGCCAAGAATTAAGAGGACCTAGCAGTTACAAAAGATTTGAAGATTTTCATATCATGGCAACAGCCTTTAGTTTAAGCATAGAGTTCTAATAGTCAGAATTAACAATAGTCTCTGTTTTCTACGTTTACCCTTTAAACAGGGCTCTTGATCTGTCTGCTAAGCTTTTTCTCATTATGAGAGGAAAGAGTGGTAGCCCTGTGAGCTTGTTGAAACTTATAAAAGCAACAGGACTGAAGAGAGATCAAGCGAGCTAAATCCTATTACTTGGATGCTCACTTTCAGTTTCAATGGGTCCTTCAGTAATACTTGAAAACACTTCACACTATAACCACAGGAAAATGGCTGCCACTTGACAGAGTCAAGCATGGAGCAAGTCTATAACATCATACTGCTCCTCCTTTCTCCTCTGATCCCGATTAACAGAAAAGCTTAATGAAAATAAAATTGGCACTCTTTGCTTTCCCTGCTGTCCTCCCTGCTGTGAAAATCTACCGGTACACCAACTTGTAGTTACTAAATTGACTTATTTAAAAATGTGTTCTTTGCATTTCCATTTATCATATTCTGTTCTCCAGCCAATCTGGCTTTTTGCCACTTCAAGAAAACAAACACCACCCTTCCATCCGTACAAAAGATGCCAATATAAAGACCCTTGCTAAGCTCCAAATTGTCTACCAAGCAGTTGAAATACTACTTATGGTTTTACATAGCTCTACACTCTTAAAAACACATGCATAATTGATATTAACATGCCAAAACATAATAAATGGCACATAAACCTAACAACCTATTCAGAGAAATCTTGCAAACTTAGAAACACTATAGGCACCTTTAGAGGGAGAACCAAGCAAAACAGCGAGGACTGACCCACCACACCGTTGTTTCTAATTTGGTGACTGACTATTAATATACCAGAAATGGAAATGTACTTTCTCATTTCCATTTAAGGCTAAGAGGCTAAAGGAAGCTTGACTGCAATTTAGCAGTTTAGGGTTTGTTTGCTTCCTAAAACAAAATTATAATAAGCCCATAAACCAAAGATATTTGGAAACAGACAAGGTCAAAACCTACGCATTATTTAAGACAGGTATGCCAATAATGAGAATAACCAGCTAGGGTATGGTCAGAAGTGATTACAGTCAATCTGATTAAATTAAGGAAACAAAATAACAAAGACTGAAGAGTATTCTAGGTTATTTCCAACAATTATTATTTGTATCTTGTGCTGCTGTATATGGCAGGACTTGATTTTGTTTATCTATAGGCAAACACAAAGCACTTCACCTTATTGCTACTGATATAGCAAAGTTTGAGAAAATAAATTTGAGTCACTATGAAATTACTTTCCTCATCTCGCAGCAGGAATAAAGCCTCTTGCCAAATAAAAAGTCTCCACCTAACATTTTTCTTCAGCAATAATAGGAGACCATGTTTCTATAACAATAAGAAAAAAAGAAAAATAGATGATATAAAACATGTAAGGCAGAAAATGTGGTCTCACAAGAATAAAATAAATATTAATCAGTTTATTTTCCAGACATGGTATGCTATGTATAGAAAGGTGCAGAGGAAATAAGGAGGTTCAAAAAGCTTTTAATGAACATTGTGCTTATATTTGGATAGTGACAACAGATTTGAATAGGTGTTGACATGGGAACCACCTAGCATATAGTAATCCTACACCAATAAACTGTGGTTTTTTTAAACATGAAATTGAAAGATATTCTGCTTTTCTAAAAAAGTATTGAAGAGTTAAGAAAAAAATATATTATTTAATGATACTGCTCCAGGGACTCCAGTTGTATCAACCAGCTAATAGCAGGAACAGAGAATAGGTCATCTAAGAAAATAAGAGATCATCATCAGCCCATTTAGTATTTAATGAAATTCTCAGGTTTGTCAGCAGTATAGAGGCAGGGATTCTGCACAAAAATAATACACTTGATATTTAAGATTGAAAATAATCTTTTAAAACAATCTATCACTGTAATAGAGATTAGCACTTGCTCAAAGGAAGGAATAAAGTATAGGTTTCTAGCCTTAGAGTGCTGTATAATATGCCTTTTTTTTTTTTCTTTTGAGGCCACAGAAGAGGAATGTAACTGTTTCACTGAGTTGCTTTGCTGAAAGTAACAATCCTCAAAAACACTCTCTTGCCAAGAAAATACTCTCAATAGGGAAAGGGTACCGCTCAGTGAACAGTGCTTGAGGAAACCAAGATAATCATTTGTATGGAGATGTCAGCAACATAAGAGATTTCTGACTTAGAAACCCAGTATGGTCTGCTTGGAAAACAATGCACATTCTTTAAATTTGTTAAGGCTATTCCTAAAAAGTAACTGCAAACCTCCCGATTTCCTCCTAAAAACTGTGTATATAGTCCTAGCAATATACTTTAGGATAGTCCAGGAAATCTTCAATAAACAAAGAGCACTGTTAAGTCATTCAGAAGTCTTTCAGCTGCTTGCACTTTTTTCCCTTGTAGCAAGTGGCCATGCCACCATGCCTAAAAAACCTGAATCTGTTTGTAGACAGAGTTGTAGATAGGAATTCCCACTTCTCTCTTTACTTGTTGGGCAAAAATTTAATAAATAATCCACAAATATAATTTTTTCTTCCTAAATAAATCATGTAATTGCATTCTTTAAATATATGTACAACCCCCTGCCCATGTATGCATAGTCAGGTAGAGGTGATGAAGTTTCTCCCATGAACTGCTCATGGAGAACATATGCCAATAAGCCACTTGATAACCACTTACTGAGACACATCTCCCCTTGTCCTCATCAGTTTCCGGGGGGCCCTTTTTCAGAGGGAGACAGACATTGTAACTCTACCTGCACAAAGAGGTCAAGGCAAACATCAAGGTCCTCTTCAAAAAGGCTCAGTCTACAACAGGCAGATGAGATATTCTCTGTAGATGCTCAGACTAGAGCATTCAGTTTCAGAAACTGAAAGTAGCAGAGCATCTCCTCTATCTTGTCTTGGCCAGCACTGTTTGGTGTAAACGTTGCAGAAAGTCTATGTAACAAATGTATTTACTATTTACTACAAAACAAATATTTTAAGGAGTGTGATCATTTGTTCATTGGTCAGAAGGTCTGATTTCATTATCTGACGTGAAAAACAAGTGAATGCATGCTTGTATGTCTGAACCAATCGAAGCTTTCAGGAGAACCTTTCATTTCATTATTAGGGATATAAATCCCAACATAAGTACTTACAATTTTACAACAGAAAACAATAACTTTAATGGGCCCTATTTGGTTTGTTCCATGACTATGTTTCGTTTTTCAGTTCGTTTTTTGTTATTTTTATACCATTAACATAAGCTGAATACCACTGCAACAGTGATGGCACAGACTGCATGGCTGAAATAATAAAAACAAACAAAATCTCACTTGCATATGTAACGTGTAACACATCTATATTGTTTATATAACCCAATCAATAATTAAATTGCAGTGGAGAACAAATAGTAATCAGAAGTCATGCAATCTTACGGGTTTTTAACATTCAGGCAGTAGATGATAAATCACCACCACTGTGGTACAGACAGCTAAAATATGGGGGTGGGGGTAGGGAAGATGCTACAGCAGCTTCATTGCTTTTTTGTTTTAGCTTAAGCCAGGTGCATAAGAGACTTTAAGTACATTAGGAATCAGTGATGGAATGTGGTACACAGTTCTTGAGATATCACTCAAGAACTCAAAGCATCCTAGTGCCAATTGCTGTAGTGATGAGGGCCTGTTGCTTGCCACCAGGCAGAGAGGTTTCATGAACCAACCCCTAGGACTTATTCTTTATGATGTTTTTGACATTTACACAACATTTTTCATTACATCAAGGAAAAACAAGAGGGGAAATGAATAAAGGCTCTCTCGTTTGTCTGACCATCATTTAAAAAGACTGAGCTGGCTTTGTAAAAGTTTTTTTATGCAGCCATGTTTGATTCAATACAATATTATAACCAGCAAAGTACTAAATGCACGTTTGGACTTAATAGTTTATATAGAGAATCATTCGAAAATGTGTTTTATGTTTTATTAACAGACACCAAAAAAAGGAAAACACTCTTTGCCTCTCTTACCTCAATTTTGGTGTTTATTTCCAGCATCTAGATGGCTAATTTTTTTGTGCGTGTGTGTAAATATATTTAGATTACTACACATGTACATTAACATCAGTTGACAGTGTAATATGAAAACTGTATATAATACATATCAAAATACCTACACAAGCTTATTTTCCTGTTAAGCAGCCCAGCCTGGTCCCTTCTAAATTGAATTAGTGAGTAAAATTACAGTTATACCATATCAAGTTGGTGCTCTATATGGGGAAAAGCAGAGGATGAAAACATTGTTTTCTTTCTTCCATGTGCTTCAGTATTTTTGCACCCTTTATCTGGAACTATGCAGGTCTCATCAATTTAGCAAACAGAGAGAGTGAAAACTCACACATAGGAGAACTTTACGTAGAGCAAAATGTTGATCAAACTTTATTTTTGAAGGCTTCAAAAGATGCAGATAGATATCATTCAGACTTTGTGTGCTTCAATGCATAGGAATGAAATTTATCATTAAAAAAAAAAAATCTGCATACTGATCATAAATGCATTTCTTTTCCCCAACCAGCTCCTATAACCATTACATTCCCTGCATTGAAACAGGTAGTTTTGCAGAGAACATGGAAGCTCCCTACTTCTGAGCTTTTGTTTTCTCTTTCTTTGCTTTTTTATAATGTCAAAGTATTTCAGAGTTGAGAATAGTTTACTTGGCAACATCCAGACTTCTGCTACCCATCCATCACAGCACAAGCAGCATGATGAAAGGAGAACCCTGTCTATAACCCCGTCATACAAAAACTGAAAGCCAGTCATAAGAGCATTTCATATAAAAACAAAATATGAGCAAGACTTCAGAGCTCAAAGCTCCTTGGAAATGTCCCTCACATTTCTTCCTCTGTGCTTGCAACAGTTGAACAGTACTTTGTGATCTTCAGGGGGAGAACACAGGGATGGATCTACATTAATCAAACAGTGAGATTATAAATATCTTTCTATACTAAGCAGCTGCATATTCCCCTATAGGAACAACAACATAATGAGGCATCCATAATACCCCCATGATTTAAGAGAAGTGTGGTTGTACCTGAGTCCTTGCACATGGGCACCTTAAGAGAGAAGTAAAATTACTGGAACGTACATATGGCTGTCTAATTGTCAAGGCCAAAGGAATATTCGTTAACAAACCACACTAGTATATGTGCAACTATGACTAAATCAAAAAAACCAAGGTTCTGTAATGATCATACCCAATATTGTAACTGATTTCTTAACTGTCTATGTTACATTAAGGCAAACTGAGAGGAGAGTTTTTTCTTTATATTCCCAGAACATTCTGGTACTTGTATGAAGTTTCAAATGCCTTCAATTATCAACAGCCTCCTCACCACACGAACTGCCATGAGGCTGCTTTATTTGGGATTAAGAATATAATGAAAAAGCATTAAGTAGACCAGATATCTTTCCATGGGACTTTATATATACTGTTAGAGGAAATTCTACCATCAGAAGACGAAAAGAGTCATCGGGCACTTTGAACAGAACTCAGGGTAGAGGCTCATCGTTAGTCCTTTTTTCTTGCTTTCACTTGAAGATTAAGTCAGCATTATATGTCTGGAATAATGTGCTTGGGAAAACATTGAAAAATTGTATTCTCCATTAAAAAAAACAAACCCACTATATACTATAAAACACTGAAGGCTTTTCCCTCATAAGTACACCTATTTATACTAAAATGAGATTCCGTTTTACAGCATCTCAAAATAAATAGAAGATTTTTTTAAATCATTGGTACACTTAATGTGTAAAATAAACTAATACAGTGTTATAGGTGCCATAGAAATGATTCCCAGCATCCAGGTAAATCATAGCACCTCAAAGACAGCCAAAAAGGACCTAGTACACTGTTAAAAGATTTTGTTATTAATACTATCACTGCCTCTAAGCTCCTTCATGCTCTTCCACGCAATCCCTATATTTAAACATTTGTTTCATATCTTTAAGAAGCACCCAAAATCTATCAACACTGCAAATAGGACGGAACTGAACATCCAAATAGCAACACTGTTCAATAGCAGGCCCCAAACAAAGCCTAACCTGAAGTCCTTGCCACAGACCAGAAAAGACAATACTGCAAGATCATTTATTCCCAAAGAAACTAGTAGAAATATTACACTTTCAGAACTGCTGGTCATTAGATAACAGTCCTCCTGCGCTGAATATTTCATTTTCTAACCAACCAATTGATTACCTGTGAAAGTAAGGACAGGTATGTCTCATCAGGACAACCACATAGCTCCCTGCTGCCAAAATGTATGTTAGCAAGAAGGGCACTATGGCAAACTGAATGCCAGTATAAATTGAGTCAATGTGTAATAAGGAGGGACCAAGAGCCTTCCATTTTTCTCTCTGGGTGATGGTTGGGGAAATTAATGTTCAAATTTAATACTATGTCAGTAACTCTCCAAGTAATAAAAAGTGAAACAATGGGGGACATTTTTTTCACTACCTTTTGCATTTTATGCATTTATTAATGCTTGCATTGCATTTTCAAATTTTTCACCACCACTATCTAGAAACAATCTTGGGGCTTTTTTTGCTACCCTTCTCCAACTATTAAGTATGGAAGATTTAACTTTAGACTGAGACATCAAGAAATTTCAACAAGCGGATTATTAAAGAAATATTCGAGAATGCTGCACATTTAAGAATTAGGGAGAATTTTTAAGGCAGCTGCACATTTCCATGAACGTACATACATGTTTAAGTAAAACAGCTAGAGAAAATATGACCAGACAGTATTAGTACCTTTTACATGTTTTTCCTAAAGAGAATCTGGAACATCTAAGTAAAGGTCAGCATTGATTTCTTTTCACGTTTTTTGAGTTTGAAATCAGCAGATCTGCTTTTCAAAAACTTCTAATACCAAAATTAAAAAAAAAATAATGAAGAAATGAAAGACAGATAAAAATAAAAAATAAATACTGTTTTGACAGAACAGTTATTAATTACTTGCAGTCCTACTATATTACCTTTTTTTGTAAGACTGATTTACTATTACAGGACTCTGATGAAGACAACTGATATAATCTGTCCAATTAATCTATGTCAACTCAGAAAGATTCCTATCTCCTAAAAGAAATTGGTAAAGATAAGAAGAATTGATTTCATGTCCCTCCCATCTCTCATATGAACCATGTTTGAAGAAGAACATTACTGGCTTGCTATTTACTGTATTTACTGTAAAACAAAATCTCACCATTTATTTAGCAAACTTATAAGGATGAAAAGCTAACACACATTGTCAAACAGAAAACCGTAAACTTAAATTTGTGAGGAATTCTAGAAGGTTTTAAGATGGCTAAGCTAGAGAATATCAAACATCTCACATTAACAACATCATAATATGGCCTTCTTCAAATAAACAAAAAAATAATATCACATGGACGGCTGAAAAATAGATTCGTATCTTCCTAAAAAATTAAGGCAGCTTTAAATAACCCATTTTACACACTGACTGGCTGTTCGCAAAATAATCACAATTTTTGTGTGACCTAATAAATAGTTCCACCTGTATTGAGGCTTTACTACAATAAACTTTACTTTTAAAAATGACATGGGAACAAGGACAAGTCATACAAGAAAATCCACAAAGAAAAATCCAAGTAAATACTAGCCTGAAATTTTGGCTTTATAGATTTCTCTGAGATAAAAGGTTCTCAAAATCTTTGTACAAATGCATGACTTCCTTTATTGACAAGTAGTATTTATATGCCTTAATCATACAGTATCAGCATCATTTTCTGGAGAATTTTTTTTTCTTTTAACCTTATCTCTGAAAGGCCAAGAACTGAAGAGTGTTTCTGAGAGGCTTCCTTTCAAAGGAAAACTAAATGCTAAATAGGCAAAGTTCTATTGCATAAGCTTCTTTACCAAATGAAGCTATGCTGCAAATTGCTGCTTATTTTACAGGTTTATATGATGAAAATCGGGATAAAAATATCTGTACTGATGGTCTTTCTGTAGCTTTAGGGCAAAAGTCTGCATTTAGTATTGCAATGGAATATCTCTACAGAGCCAAGTACGTCATACCCTTTGCTTGAATCACATTTTCTGTTAAATGTACTGTTCTTTGCAATAAAACTACCTGTCAGCAGAAACTTACTTTCAAGAAACTGTTTTCAGTGTTTAACGGACTTTAAGAATCGGTGTCTACACTTCAGCCTAGGTAGCCACACATGCTCATGAATTATACAGAGAAGTTCGTGATTAAAATTAATCTCTCACAATAATCAGACAAGATTAGCTGAATGACTAGTTCAAAATAAATTAAAGTATTAAGTAATATTGTGGAAGGACTGTACCATCTGAAATTGATCACATCAGTGTAGCTTGTGTATAGGCAACCAGAATCAGACTTAATGAAGAGTAACAGAAAGACTTCTCTATGGAACCAAGCTCTGGAAACCAGCAGTAGACTCTAACAATTTTTCTTAAGTAGAAAAGAATCTGAATTCTTCCTCAGATAGCCATTCAGTTCTCCATTCAATTCAATAACCAGGTAATTTGTTCCCTTCAGGCAACATCCAGCCCTTGCATTGTACAATAATTTCAGCATTCTCAAAAGGAATTAAAAATTGATTTAATTATAAAAAAGAGAGTGGTCAGATATTTTAGGATCCTCTTTTCATAAATTAGGAATTAGCATGAAATATTAAGTTAGAAAATAAGCCACAGTAAGTTACAGTTGTTTCTTTTTCTTACAAGATAAAGTCCCTGATATAACACCAAGTATCTGCCAGCTCGTTTATTTTTTTAATTTCTCTCTTTTGTGACAGCCAGATACTTAATAACACTGGATGACTCTTATTCATTGTGGAAGATCTTTCAGGATTCTCAAGTATTCACTATACTAACAGAAACGCAATTAAGAATAATTTCATTAAATACTATAAATCATAACTCCATACTGGACACTTCCACTCCTGGCTGTATGGACTCCGTTCCGAGACACATTCAAAACAGCATAAAACAAAATCCATACAATAAAATTTCTTATACACTAAATCCATAATAAAATTACATTGGCAGTTGATTCCAACTTCAGGAAACCCTAAGTAGGTTATTAAATAATTAGAAAATACCATAAGCTTTATGTCTTCAAAGACCACCGTTACAAAAGGGATGACACATATTAAATTTGGTCTAACATTTTAATGTATTCTTATCATTAAGCACAAAGACAAAAATCAGCCTTGTGAGATACAGGAAACAAGCAGAAACTGTGAATAAACAACGAGACTGTTATCCAAGTCGTGCCATTATCTACTGAAAAAATAAAGATGACAAGAATAAAAGCCCACATTAAAAAAAAAAAAAAAAAAGAATAAAGCCCACAACCAAGGCAAACTTAATTACAGAACTTGCAAATTCCATGCTTTGTTGCACAAACTTTTAGATTTCACAGGACTAAGGCACAGATCCACTTGTGTTAATCAGATATCGCATACAGATTTAAGGTGGCTATCAATAATGCATCCACCAGCTGGAATTTCCCTTTCCACAGATTATAAACAGCTGTATGTATATAATCTAACCACCATACTTAGAAATTCTGATAAAAACTGTAATGAAAGTAACAATAACTGAACTTAAATTTAAAACTACTACTTGCACTCCACACCTCCTACTACTATTTAATGTAAGAAACTAAATACGCTGTGAGACAATATACAGTATCATATCAGTATTTCATCATCAATAGCAAAAAAATATACAGAATAATAAAGGTTATGCAATTTCTGATTTATTATTTACACAACCGCTCTACTATAATACCTGTAATACCTAAAAAAAAGAAGTCTTCCCTACAAACAGCAAATCGCAGTTAAGCTCCCTACTTGCTATTAAGATTACCAATCCAAAAAAAATAAATAATCACATTCAGCTACTCAATACGGCTGCAAATGAATGGCTGAGTAAGTAGACAGGTCCTGCAATGTGCCCTACAGGCCACAGAAGTCAGACTTTAATCGACTGGCTAGAAAAGACAAGTTAATAGTTGTGGGTCTCTGGTGTATCCCCAGGAGTTCTACAGTAAAGAGTCTATTACTAATCTCACCCTCCCTTATATAAATGTTAAACATCTTATTAGACTACCCCTTAATGACAATTTGCAAATACTTTTGTAAAAAATATTGTAACAGCAACCTTGTTGTGAAAGCCCAACTTATTTGGCAATCTCATACAACACATACTTAGGTAAAAATAAATAAATACCCCCCCCCCCCCCCCCCCCCCCNNAAAAAAAAAAAAAAAACCCCCCCCCCCCCCCCCCCCCAATATTATAAAACTGTTCAGATAGATTTTATAAAAAGCAAAACAATCATATTACAGAATAAAGCAAATCTCAGTGAATAAAATGCTTTAGAAATGGTGGGGGTCGGGGTGTACTTTTTAGATTAGTAACATAGTTGCTTGTGTTTCGAAAAAATTAATACAATTCCTTTTCTGAAGAGTTTCAATCATGACTGTTATAAAAATAAATAAAATAAACTCCATTTTCAAAAGCAGCACCCCACAAAAGTTCACCTACTTACCACCAAATCCATCAAGCTAGTTTTGTATTACATCCTTCATGTGCTCACTTCATGAACAGGCTACCACATCTCTTTACTCATTCTGAACAGAAATCAATAAATAAAAAGGAAACCCTTATCAGGATACATAATTCCTGTCCTAATCCTCTCCCTCTAATAAAAACTATCTAATACAAATAATGCCTAAACGACATCAAGTGTTTGGGGGAAAAAAAGTGGAGGGAGGAGAAAGAGTGAAAAGAAAGCACTGAGGTTTCTGCCACATTTGAATCACTAGAACACTGAAAGTGTTCTTATTTTCGGCTGAAGCACACAAAAATAGTGTTTAGGAAAGGTTCCCAGTGCCACTCTGAAAAGTAAACTGCATTTTCTAATGTCTTAAATTGATTTCACCTCTTGATTTTGGGGTTCTTCTGTGATACAGAGAGAAAGAGTGACATACATGGATTTTAAACAACCTATAAATATGAAACTAGAGTTGTAAATATTTTAATGTAGTACAGCGATCTGGCCGCTGGAAGGTTTAAGTTGTTACTACATTCAAACAGCAGTGCAGAAAAGAAGTAGAAAGTGAAAGAGTGGCTTAAGAGAAGCCACTTTTAAATAAAAGTTCAGGGATTTGTTATGCAAAACGCTTAAAAAATACATTTAGTGCAGTGAGAGTTTGCCAAATTAAAAAATAATACACAGAGTCAGCAGAAAAAAAATATTTCAGAGTTGTATCAGATCTGTAGCAAGATAAGAGAAACATAGAGATGAGCTGCAGTGACAGTACAATAATAGAGAATCCTAACCATTGCTTCTGTCGAGGATGAGCAAGCCTTAAAATAATTTAGAAGTTATTATGAAATTAAGTTATTGGGGGGAGGAATAAAAAACCCCAACTAATCTATTTATAAAGGAGAAAGGTTTTACCAACTGAACTCCTGGGGTTTTTTAGCCGACACTGCCATCTTCTGGTTACGTAAACTGTGTCATCATGGGATGTCAACACACAGCCGGGTTAACAAAGAACAAGGTTAAGAGTATTCACATTTGTATTAATAAAAGATACTGAGGAGATTTGTGGCATTTACACAGGAAAGTACTGAATATGTACATGAAAAAATTATTCTAGAGTAAAGACAGAACACGAGAGCAGAACACTAATATCAATGACTAAAACTATGGCTAAAAATTCCATGTAATCTGTAACCATGCTTGCCTTGTCAATTTTGGTGGTTTATTTTTTTGGTTGTTTGGGGGTTTTTTTGTATGCACATTTTGTTCTTAAATAGTTTAAACTTTGAGTTAAACTATGTAATTTGAAAAACACTGCCAAATAATTTAGGATTACGGACCTTAAAAGGAAAATGCAAAAAGCAGTATTTCATTGATAGACTAAAGCCAGGAATAATTTTTAAAGTATCTATCTTGTAACATTTAGACTACATACACATAATAAATCAACTCTGTGCTTTACTACGTGAGAAAAAAGGGCACTTTGTTTATTAAAATTATTATTACAACATCTTTCTCTAGTTTCCAGAACTATGGCTTACTAAAACAAAAAAAAAACAACCCACAACTTGAGTGACTCTGTGACTCTGCTAAATAAAAGAGACATTTTTGCTAACCAAAGACTAGCCACTCTTTGGATCATCTGTCTGGCCCTAAAACTCAGATCTATATGATAAAACTTACATAATGTAGGTAGCCCAGAGAAAACTTAAAATAGAGGTTTTAATATTAATGTCGAAGCAAGCAAGCATTTGATGTAAAAAAGCAACTGCAAGAAATACTCTGAAAGATAGTAAATGCCTTAGCATACAGAGTAACTTGGGGTATCTTCTTAAAGTTCTTAAAGTCTCCTATGATAGATCACAACCTATCAGATTACAGTACCACTATAATTTGGTTTAAATGCAGAAAGCAAATAAGCCCAGTTTCCAGATGGAGTTCAGCTTACAGGGCTACCACAATAAATATGGACATTCTTTGACAGACTTGGTACTTCTTAGCATTCTTAAAAGATGAGCAGAACTTCTAAAAACGATGACACTTTTCTTCGAGGATTTGACTTTAGGAACACAGAAGTTTTGGAACCCAATAAATCATTAAACCTAGTAGTAACAAGTAATATTTGCATCTAGTTCAGCTGAGCCTGTCAGTGTCCCGCTGAACCAGCACAGGCCTCTACGCTGCCTTTACCTCGGATGCAGTGGGATGCTTTTCCCTTTACACAGTACAAGGCATCTCACTGCGACACAGCTCTTCCCACGGCAGTCACACAAATAGGCAACCTTGGCCAGTTGGTCCTCATTTTCTTAATGGCCATGGCAAGTACTGAGGGAATGTCAAGAATTACAGGTTTTTGTAGGTTCTTCATACAGCTATATGCCATGTAAATTCATTTGAAAATGCCAGTGAGTGTAAATAAGGTTACCTGGTCATATTTGAAGAATTAATTTCAGTGTCCCTTCAAAGCATTTGCCTCTCACTGCAAACAAAAAATGAGCAGAAAGCCAGCACCTAGTGTGGGTGTCAGTCTGCACAGCACAGGGGATGTGGGATGGGGTACAGCTCTTCTAGAGAAAACAGCGTACAATTAAGATACAATCAACTGTCTGGGACAGAATTTGGGAGATACGCACATCTGGAAAACACAACCATGTGCTAATTTGGACTCAGATCAAAACTAGATAGGGGGGACATTGCCACGTTATGCATTCAATGAAAAGAGTTCAAGCATCTCGGAGGAAGGGTAATACAGCATAAATGCAGATTCAGAAAGGTACATTAGCTGTAGCAAAAGAATAAAAATGGGTATTGGGCAGTGTCTTGAAGATGAGATCTTAATGAGGTCTCTGTAACCACGTGGAAACAGAAAAACAAGTTTGTACATTTAAATGTTTCCCTAGAATGAGCTGCAGAAAAATTTCATTTCTAAAACACGCAATCTGTGCTTATATGAAATAGCATAAACCTTTATAATAAAATAAATAGGGAAATTAACATCAAAATTGTAGCCTAAAAGATCAGGCAAGAACACATTAAATACCAAGACTGTAGTAGGGCTGGTAGAAAACAAAATGGCTTGACACTCTTTGATAGAAAAGTCTCTTTAAGCACATGGTTTAAAACTCACAGAGTGCTTTCAATGCCTTTAAAAGAAATCAGCATGTACAGTTATATTTAGTGCTTTGAGAAGACTTACTTAATCATGACCATCGGTACATTTAGGTTAGAAAAATTCCTAAATCAGGAAGTGAAACTGAAATAGAGAAAATAGAAGAAGTTTTGAGTGATTTTGCTCTTGTTGCTGTTGTTTGGCGGAGGCGTGTTTTAGAACTGGTGCTCAATGTCATGAATAAACAATGAAAAACAAATTTCCTGCTGAATTTGGTGATTGGTAAGTTAGAACTCAATACATGCAAAATAAGATAAAGAAGTTTTTTGTCTCCATTTCCTGAGTTCCACGTTGATATTTGTGTTATAGGATCAAACAGAAAGTCCAAAGAATTCCATACCTGCACAGGACCCATGACATTACTAACATACTGCTTGGCCATCAACTGCATCTGATCCCTACCCCCTACAATTGCAAACTCTAAGTAATTTTCACTAAGACCATTCTCTGAGACAGTGCTTCCGCATGATAGCACCGAATCTTAAATTATCACCAGCACAGTTAGACATGAACTGCAAAATTAAGCCCTGACCACACACAGTGGATTTCATAGCCATCACTTGGTTCACCAACATATCTTTCCTCAAACATTTTCACTTGGAAGGATACCTTGAGTTCATCAAGCATATCATTCCTCCGGATAACAATTACTTCTGGGAAGGAAGTTTTGTTTGCAATCAGACTCATTAAGCACAAGAAAAAGAACCTCGAGACTCAAGATTTCCAATCTCATTCTCATGTGTTATTAATATGTCTCTACTAATAATGAAGTTAATTATTTATCATAGTAAGAGAAGAAACACTATAGGGAGCATCTGAACCTATTTAAAGATCTTCAAAAAAATGAATGATTCCATGATCAGTTCACCCAAAGCTTGAGTTATATAATCTATAGTATTCTTAAAGGCAGATAATTGCATACACTTATTAAAGAAAAAGAAGGAAGGCTGCCTACTTCACAAAACTAAAACAATTAAAGACAGCTTTATTTAGTGGAAATTTGTTCCTTAAGCCAAGAGATGTTTTAATCTTATCTTTTGTACTTCTTTTTACTTGGGCTGTCTAATAAAGATTGAAAATCGTTACATTTTAATAAACAGTGCGCTACAGTTTTTAAAGCATTCTGTAGGATGCTAAACATAGAAGGGTAACATTCTTCTATTTTGCTACTTTTCAAAACTAGTCATGAGAAATTTCCCCCCAGTCTTGGTTAAAAATAAACAGATTAAGCACCTTGCATCTTCAAAGCAGCAAAAAAGATTCAAACCAGAAAAAACAAAACCCACCCTCTTAAGTTACCTAGAAACGTGTTTTACTGCTATGGGAAGGAATGGTGAAGACAATGACTTGCCAAGGTCAAAAGAGCAGTGGCAAAGCTTAGTTATCAGTTATTGACTAATCTTTACCTATCACACCTGTCATCTGAAAGTTTAAAGTTTGATTTAGCTTATTACTATGAACCAAAGAAATACTACTATCTGTTTAGTGGCAATAAAATAATTCATGTGTATGAGGAAAACGGGACAAAGAAAATGCAGGCCAGCAATCTTCAGTTGCAAAGGCAAAATTCTGTTACCTGTTCAAGAAAAGACCATAGTGAAGCAAAGTTGTATGAAACAAACACACCAAGCAGATTTGCTGAAATAGATATTCCCTACGGGATGTCAGACAACTTGCATGTGTAAAAAAACCTGCTCTGTTCCTTGATCTTCAAGTTTTGAAAGTGAAAGACAGTAATGGAGATTATTTTTTTGAAATGACATTGCTTTCAATGCAAAACAAGAAGTTTGCCACTCACATAGTATGTATATTAGAGAGAAAAAAACCCACAAAACTCAACAGAAAAAGAAACCCATAAATTAACTTGCTTTCCTGCATTACTCTGCTGACAGAGACAGGAAAAAGAAACAAACAAAAAATATTCTACTTTCGTACTTTGAACATCAGCATTCTCCTTTCAATACTTTTACTGTAAAATAACCCCCATGTTTCTTTAAAAACGTTGTTACAGAGCAAGCACAGCAGAGTGAGACATCCCTCTACACTACTTTTAATATTGCCCTGGGCATCCTATTTCAGTACTCAAGCAGTGGAGATAAATGGCAGAATCCCAGGATTTTTCTGACCTTGATTACCAAGAAGAATTTTTCAGCTGAACTGTGCAAAACTGCTATGATTACATAAATCAAACCTGGAAAGCCCATAGTTTATATATAAACTGTAAAATCTCTGCATCACCCATCAAACTGAAAGACAATAAAACATACCTTTTTGAGAAAAATGAAAAAAAAAAAACCAACAAACATTAACGCTTTCTTTACTCCTTACATAAGGATCATTGACAACCTTCCAAAGATAACAGAAACATGCATACACATTCAAATTGCCAAATATGGATATATATTTAAACATAAGTACTCTTATAATATCAGGCTTCATTAAAGAAAAAGACATTCTGCATCACTATTGAAGAAGTCAGTTCTGAAATAACCAAATTTGGAAGTTTTGATCAAAGTGCCCGGTACCAGCTGTCCAGACAGCTGTAAAAAGCAATCTATTGCTACAGAGAAAAGATTTACCTGGCAAGAGATCCAATACAACATAAAAAGACAAACTGGAATCAATGAGAAATGAATTAGATTACTGCATGGAAGCATATTCTTGCGTGTGTTCAAGCTACTCAGAAAGTAATAGAACCAGCAGGTATTAAAAAAGGCCTTCCAAATGTCTGCTTACCCTTTCATGATCCAATCATAGCCATCCTGTTAATCAGGTTGGATTACATCCCAGATATTAATTTGGCAAACAAAACAATAGTCTGATTCAGTCTGTCCCCTTCAAATAAGCTGAAAACAATCTGTCACGGATAATCTTGCCATGCGTGTGCTGGAAGCCATCTGATCAGTTTGAGTGTAGAGGATGGTAGAAGTCAGAATTCAAGTACAAATGACATAAGGTTTTCCCTATTCACTAACAGCCTGTGAACTCATCCTCCGCTTCCCAAGAAAGTGCTGAAACACTGGCAGTGAAGGGAGATAGTTCAAAGAGCATGGATTCCTTTCAACTATAAGGAAACATATAGTATATGTATGAACAAAAGATTGCTGGCTTAGAAGCAGGTGAAAGCATAGCTTTCTCACTGGCCACAGGAATCCTGTCCTGCTGTTGCAATTTGGTTTTGTTAATAGCTCCCACAACTTGAGCATTCCTAATAGATTTTCCCTAAAACAGTGTTGATAACACACCAATATTTTGTTTATGCCAAACAGCAACTGCACAGCATGACAGTCTTCTCTTCTGCTCATGCTGACACCCTCCCACAACTCCCAAGTTGAGTGGGCTGGTGGCAGGAAGAGATGAGCAGAGGACATAGCTGAATATTCTGTCCAAAGCACCATCATGCTCAGCAGTAAAACCAGGGCAGTGGAAGAAGGCAGGGGGTGGTGTTGATATGAGGGGTTGTGTCTTCTCAAGTGGTTATTTCCCAGAGACTTGCTGGGTATCCATCTGCTTGTGAGAGGTGGTGAGTGACTGCTTCTGTAGCACTTGTGGGTTTGGTTTGGGGGTTTTTGGTTGGGTTGCTTTGGGTTTTTTCCTTGGTTTTCCTCTGGACCCATGAGTTTCCTTGGTTTTGCTTGTATTCTCTCTCCAATCCCATCGGGCAAGTGGGGATACTTAACTGCTGGCCCAGGTCAACCTATCACAACATAGTAACTCCTTTGGTATTATATTCTTTCCCATCTCCTTTGCCGTGCTCATGCTGTTAAGCATAAACAATACTGGGTTTTGGATGACTGTTTTCAGACAGTCACAATTCCTGAAAACAATTACCAGAGTAAGCCAAATCCCATATGCCATCCGGGTACCAACAGTGGAGGTTAACAGAAAGGATGAATCACAGAGCTCCATCCTCTGGAGCTGAACATTAACTGCCTAAGATTCAAAGTCTATCCAAAAGATTCAGATATTGCTGTGTGCATACTACCCATTAGCCCATATACATATAGAATCAATATGCTACCTCTTTTTCCATCCATAATCACATTGATGACACAGAAGAGCGAGAAAAAGAGTGAATGTTTAATACCTAGTATTCCTAACTATTTCATTGAGAAAAGCAACTTTTTGTTGCTAGTTGTAAGGAACAAAAAATAATAATAATATATATATATAATAGGCTATTCAATTCCTAAAAGGATTTCAATTTGCAATATTAAAATTTAAACTTTCCACACAGATAGTTTTTTGATACACAGCAAGTGTTATTTATCTTATGATTAAGAACAGTAAGTACTTGCCTGCTTCAAGTTCTTCACACAAAATTTCAAATGCCATTTCCAAGTTTTGTACACGTTAGTTTCTGTGACGAGTATCCCAGAGTGTGCAACCCTAACACCACAGAGGAGCAGCCTGAAATCTGGCTGTCAGGTATACTGATTAAATAACGAGCAATAAACTGCATCTCCTATATAGCAACATGTTTATGTGTTTCTTTTAACATGAGCTCTACTACAAGGTCTTAGAAGAAATTAAAAAAGAACTTGCTTTCTCGTTTTTTTTTCCTGGAGAAATACGTAACCTCACCAATAAGACCCTTTAAGGATAATTAACAAAAACAGAAAACACCTATTTCTAACACCTGTGAAGTCAATATCAGCTTTTTTTCTTACTGCAAGGAAAATCAAAGTCAATGAACTGAATATTTATATGGCTAAGGACAGACCATCATGTTTTCAGCCGAAACCAAAAAGATTTTAATGGTTTTAGACATAAACATCCTTCTGAAGTGCATGTACTTGCAAGAATTGAGGGTTTTGTATGGAAAATAAACATTTCCAAGTCCAATGTAGTTCAGACAATACATCCCATATTTACTACCTAGACTAAAGAAAAAAAAATACTTATTTTATAGGTCCTCAATCCCTGTATTTTTTCTTTTATGAGGATTTGTCATTTTCTAAAACTTTGAATTAACTACATAAATTGTATATATTTAAAGATTACAACTTGTATATTTGTTTAAGAAGAAAAGTTAGTAAGTGTACTATTAATGCTGTTCTGGTAAGTTTAATAAGCTCACGTGCAATCTGTCTTTCACTTAATATATGAAATGCTGTCTTGCATTTTTAAAGAAAGAAAATCAGAATGCATTGCCTAAAACTTGGGAACAGAAAATTAATGGAAAATATCTCTGTACTTCAGTTTAATGAAACAACATCTGGAAGATTACTTCTCTAACAAAAAGCATACCAACAAGGCTAATGCGTAACATAAGTAAGAAAATTATGTATTTTTTAAATGTTACCATCTGGGAGCTTTCTGCAAGATTAAATACTCTTATTGACTGAATAAATTCCCTGATTCTCTATGAGTACAGAACACTCTAAGTGGCTTCCCACAGTGCCCTCATTATATGAAGCTCTCTTAGGAGTTACTCTGCTGTGTATTTCTGCTCCATATCCTGGCAAACACTGACTACTCTACTTACGTCATCATGGCTAGCTTTCACCTAGCTTACTGAAGTAATTACTTTTTTTTTACAAAAACAAAAAGCACATTTCAAGCCAGAGTAAGTGAAGGTAATGATGACCACTTGTAGCAGAGATTGAAGTTGAATGCGCAGCACTTTAAAATGAACATCAAAAAAGTTAGGAAGTTCCAGATTACTAAAATAGATAGTGACTAGGAACATGTATCTCAGCTCAAACAGGTGAAGTGAAAAGTTTTTTTGATCATTTAAGACCATAATTTGAATTTCCCCATTCTTGAAATTCGAAACACTATTCCATAATGACAATTCAACGTGAGAGTTAAAAAGAAGTCAAGGTTGTAGACTAAGCTTTGCCTAACCTGCAGCACACAGAGCAGCACCTGTAAACAAGGTGATTTGTCTGTACGTATTGTTAAGTCTATCCTTTATGAAGCCTCCCACATCCCTATTAAAAAGCCAGAAAAAAGACAGGGAAGGAGATATCAACTTCAAACTCACTTTTCTCTAAAGCCACAATGACCATTAAACACTTTGGTATACGGACACAAAATAAAATTACACACTGAGATCCAGTTAATCTATTTAAATCTATGTAATTTGCACGTGCGATCTGCCGTCTTGCAAAGAATCTGGTAGGTGAGATTAATAACTGAGAATTCTGTAGGTACCATAACTGTTATGGTCAACCCTACCTCACTGACGCAACAACGTACGGGCTGTGAAGAGCTGACACTGCCACAAAGCAGACACCTTTTTACAAGGAAATGTTTCACTACACAGTAGAGAAGTTGCAGAGCCTCCCTGCTGCACTTCTATTCATTCACAAAGTTCCAAGACGGGTCCACATCTCCAGCATGTTAACTTTAATAGACTGGGGGGGTTCTCCTTTCTTGAATAGCTTCAGAAGCCAATCCCTCTCTGTGCTTTTATACCTGATAAAAACTTAACGGCCAGATGCCAGTCAAAAGTTCAACAAGACTTTAGTCTTCCATGAATTATTTTTCAGTTAATTTCAATAGATAATTAGCATCAAGTCAGACTTAAGTTGTCCCTCTCCACTTGATTTATTTTCTTTTGCCCCAAATCTGAGTATTTTAACCTTTCATTTCGCTGAATATTTGAATATTGAAGTCAAAAAGTTTCTTTCTTCTGTCCCCTTCCTTGGCCCCAGGTGATATGTAATTCATTATATGCAATGCAGCTGCAGTACATATAATTATATTCCAAAGTAACTTCTGCATTCATTTACTTCAATGAAATTTACCGCAGTGTTTATTTACTTCAGCAATTATTGGTAATTTGCATGAAAGTAGTAGATATTTCAGAACACTATTTCTTGCAGTGAGCTTCTTAGGAATTAGTAGCAGGAAGTGGTAGCATGCAATTTCAAGGCAGAGGAAGTTTAAGAAGAATTAATTGCTTTCTGGTTTTTAAATTCACATAATACAAACATCGACACTGAACAGAACAGTGGATAAAGGCATGTTTTAATGCTAAAGTGTTAAATAAAAAGGCTAGAAAGAACATCAACTGAAAGACATGACTACTAGTCACAAAAAGGATAAAAAATGAGCACCATTTTCAAAGAAAGAGGATTTTTTCAACCTTGTAAGATGTAATAATAACAGAGAACTGTTATATTCTATATAGAGAATGATGTAGCTCATAGTGCTCATGGATCTTTTTTAGAAACCTCTAAACTGGATTTACACTAGAATCTGATTTAAAAAAAAATAATATATATATACTGAGGATTTCTTGAACTCTAGTCTATCTCAAGGAAAAGCTGACATTTCAAAGGTACCAACTACTCAAAGTGCTTGCTGGCAAGTCACTCATTCCAGAAAGTTTTTCCTCAAATGAAGCTCAAATTATCAGTATATAGCTACTGCAGAAAATACATTCTCATATTCTGTATTTTGCATACACTGTAACTAGAATTTGCTGTTTTGCTGACTGTTGCCCTTGAAATTTGTTTAATAATGCAAGCTAATCTGTAACAGGGATTAAATATTCTGTATGAGTGGCAACTCAGGACTTTGGAAAAAGAAATGGTGTACCTTTTCTGTGGCTCTTTTTTTCATTCTTTGGCATCTTCCCTGAAGAGGTTTAATATGAAAAAGTTGTCCTTGGAAGCAATGAATAAAAAATGAACAAATTTGCTACACAGCTACAGAATTATGAATTCAAGATTTACCCAAGTATCTTCAAAATGAAGATTTGAAAAAAATCTTCTCCTAATAAAATAATTTATGAGCAATAGCAATCATGTTTATATGTAACAGTACAAGCACACAAAATGTAACTGTTAAAAATGGAACACGTTGGCAAAAAGACACTGTACAGCAATAGCTTTTCTTCAGCAATCTGCCTTACCAGGTATTCTAGCATAATAAATACACTATCTGTGTCCCTTATGTGTATTCAGCATGTGTCAAAGTCATGCAGCCGAACACATTGACACTTCAGTGGGAGGTCAAATTATTGTTTTGGCACTTCTGTCATGCCCGTCATTTCCATTTCCCTTTACCAAATTACAGATTGCTAGATAAGAGTTGGATTAAGGGGAAAGACAGACACACACACATGGGGGAGCAATTGTCATCACTTCAGTTGTGAAATTCCGTAATTGCATGTCAGTGACAGAAAGAACAAGAGAGCAGTAATAGGACTGACATTATGATCATTCAAATACTATGAAACTTTCCAACAAGACTTTGCACTGTGTCAATCTACATGCCAGGAAATGGACTAGATTTCTGACTGTTCCTCACATTAGTATTGCCAAGATTTATTAGGTTTACTAATGCCGTTTTTTAAGTTCGAGGGCAAGTTTCAGCTACCTATTTTTCCATAAGTAGTGCTTTAACTTGAAAAGAACAAAAACTAAGAGAAGAAAAATATAAATCCTTTGATTAAAAAAAAAAATCAATAAAATTAGTATGAATAAGAATAAATGATACCTAAACAACGTCAATTGTGGGTTTGATTCAACTTAGCTTCCGAGTTTTACAATATCTAGAGACAACAGATCTTGAATTAAAATCATTGTAGGGGTGTCAGTCATGGATTTCAAGTAACTAAACAAACTACCCAAAAAAAATCCCTATACCTTAGATAATTTTATCCTTTTGTCGAAGTGCTGAAAGCTTCCAAGCTCTGTACCAAGGAAGTCTCAAAAAGCACCATGGAAATCTGACTTACATGAGCTGAGATGTCAGTGGAAACCCCTGGTGTATTGTGACAGGTGGATACTATTTTTGGAACAGCTCATTATTCTTCTGGGTTACTCTCCCTCATTTCTGAATTCTATGGTCAATCCTCCATATTCTATGTGGTCCTGTCACACCATGGTTCACTAATACTCCTTACTGTTTATACAACAGTTAAAGAGCCAGGAGAAATAGGAATCATTTAGAATCAATAGGAAACACATCCCTAAACTCTACAAAATGATGTAGATAGCATGATACCTTCACAAGGAAATAGAAACGATACTTATATTCACTGATAGGAAGCTCCTAAACAGCAGAAAATGGGATTACAATGAAAGGAAACAGTACATAAATATATACACATCTTGAATGCCAGTAGCTGAGTTGGTCCCTCCATAATTCTTCTCATCAGCTCTTCACTATTTTATACCCTTATTAATTCCCTCCCACAGTAACCTGAAGAAGAATGTTAAAGAAATTAGGTAATTTTTCTTTCTACGAAGGCAAATTTTTCCTTTAAAATTTCATGGAAAATATTTTTACATGTTTGTTGTAAATTTAAAAAAAAAACAAGACTGCAAGAAGCCTAGCACAGGCAAAGCAAAATATATTTATAATGCTGTTTCTTTTTCCGCTCATTTTGTTTCACACTCACTTTGTAACCTGGCCTACATCTCCCCTTCACACTTCTATTTTCCCATATGTAACTTGAGCAATATAAATATAAGTACTTTTCTCATCAGTGTTTTAAATTTGTTAAATACTCTGCAATCCTCTGACAGAAGGTACTAAAAAAAATAATTAAAAATTAAAATATTTTCCACAGCAGGTCTAGAAAAGGCAAGGCATTACTGCCCATACCATTTCCCACAGAAGGTAATAGGGAGTTATGAAACATTATGTCACCACAGGGAAATTTTCTAACTTACTGACCTATCATGTTATTGGCCTAATGCATACCCATAAAGTCTATTGCTCTCATAAAGCCTCTGCACTCGGAGCTCAAAAGCAGTACATTTTGAAGTCAAGATGCATCTCAAAAATGTTCTCTCCATTTTGCTACTTTCCTTCTCAAGAATAGAAAATGAAGCAAAATACCCCGAGTGACCTTGAGCCACCACGCTAATAACCCTCCGCGGCTCGTTAACGGTCAGCATTCCGTTGCCTGCAAGGAATCCTGAAGGGAATATCAGTGTACATTACAGCCGGTCTCGAACTAAAAAGAGTCAGCTGAAATAAAAGCAGAATGAAGAAGCCAAAGCCAAAGAATAAAACATTCCTAGAACAGTAAAAACCATCTAGAACAAAGTTATCCAGCACAGCAGCATTACCACAAGTTCACTCGCTATGCAGTTTTCAGTGTCTTACTTTTCCAGTTCACATGGAAAAATAACAAAAGGGAGGTGGGACAGTAGGGAGAAGAGAATTCGTATTAAAGTTTTGGTTTCACACATTGCCATGAACTCATTTGGTGACAGAAGCAGCGCGATTGCAGAGTAAAACAAAGTATTCTCTTTGTGCTCTCTTCAGACCTCAATGACAAAACAGGACAGTTTCTTTTTTTTTTTTTTTTTATATATTTTTGGACATTTCTGTTCTATGTAAGTACCATTTAAACATATGGGGAAGAAAAGAGAATTGTTAAAACCAAATAAAAATGTGCACTGATATTAAATAAAACATGATTTAATATTTATTAGGGGCAGGAATTTCAGGTAATGGGAGGCAACAAAGCTGGTGAAAAAGTGGGGGGAGGAAGAGGGAGAAGGGTTTACATATTAGCAGGTTTATTTTGAAGTGGAGACCAAGACTAGGGTTTGGTTATACCAAATGGAAGAGAAGATGGTAAAGGAATACACATGGCTGCCCTCTTGGCAAGATGGCCAATATTCTTACTAATTCCCTTCGACTTCAACCATTTAGTTTGTCCTCCCGGAGTTAGATTAGAAAATGTAGGAAAAAAACAAACAACTGTCTTGCCCTTGGAAGAGCACAAAACCTCACGCTGAAAACTATCACAGGTTTTGAAATTGTGACTCAAATTCCAAAACACCATGTAATACATTCAACAATCAATGATTTTTTTTAGAAAAATAACACTTAATAAGTTTTAAAGATATTTCTTTCTGTGAAAATTCAAGGTTCATATTTCTTCATGTATTTCTTTGAAAAGCAAAGCTGAGACACTTCCATGATCACATGATTCATTAAACATGAAATAGTGTGATGTTCAGAAAAAAGGTACGAGAATAAAACAAAAAAGGGTTGGGTGAGAAAAACAAAGAAAAAAAACACCAATTAAGTAGGAAATGAGTCGTATGTACACGTAGGGGTCCACTGCTGGCAATGGTGAATGCTGTTTGGTAACGTGTAATAATACAGGCCAGTTAGAGCAGACTGTTGATTACTTGGCCCTTGTTATTCTCAAACCCGAGGGCTTTTATCCTTGCAGAAAATATTAGTAGGATCTTACATAAAAAGGGCAGTTGAACAATGGAAGGAAAGACAGATCATAGTCATAAAGTGGTTAGAATAATTAAATGTTATTTTGTCATTTACAGAGTAGAGTACAAAATAATAATTACAGTTATTAACTTTGAATTTGCCTTCAGGCAATGCTTTAACCAAGGTTTCATAAATTTGTACTTCAGAAGTTAGAGAATAAGAAACTTCGAAAAAAGATTGCAAGAAAAAAGGCACCTTGTAGTTCTATATTTTGTTGTTAACTGGGAAAATTTTCCATTAATTACTAATGATACATCTCATTAGTAGTATATTTCATTATGGAAGTGCAAATTTTTAGACAGTACTGATGCATGCCCTAATTGCAGTAGTTTGTCTTGATTTCAATGTAGAATAAAAAAAAAAATATTTACAATGTGTCGGGTTCTATGAATTACAATAAATTCCAAACTTACACTTTCAATAAGCATGAACCAATGCATTATTATTAACCAAAGCTGATGTATCTTTATTTGATGATCACTGCATAGGTCGCCAGTAACCTAAATCCCTGGACTGGAAAGTAAACCTGCCACTTAAGGTTGGCAGAAGCTTTAGCTTTGGGACCAAACACAGAGAAAAGATGAAATATATCATGTAACAACGTTAAGTATTTATTAGATTTCTCTTCTTTCAAAATGCTTCAACAAATTAACAAAATGATGAAGACAAATTCAGGGATTTGCTAGAAAATTCTTTGTGTTAATTGCCCTTGTGTTTCTGCCCTTGAAAGCTAGAGCACTGAACAGACTGTCATTGAGTTGGATAAAAATCATACTTTTAGCAAGTCAGAAACCAAACCATAACCCAAACCCTAACAACCCTCTTGTCTGTTGTTCCTACTTGAGTGATTAGTGAGGGAAGATCACAGAAGAGTCTGCAGAGCTGCAGGCACGTGTCTGCAGGCATCAGCAGTTACAGTCAAAAGGCTGAGAAATTCATAGCACTCAGCACTGCAACGCGGAGAACCTCCAGATCTCCAGGCTCTTCAAACTTAATGATACATTAAGAGGGAGACTCTCCAGCATTCACAGTAATTTTGGAGACCCCGCGACTGTCACATCACCTTCATGCAACTGCTTCTAAGAGCAAGAAAGGAGGGGGAAGTGAGCAAACAGGCCAGGCAAGTAATAAAGCACCGGCTAACAGGGGAATCTTACACTCTTTCATGTCACTTCACTTGCTCAGTCCTAGTGCCCAGGAAGTCTCAGGAAGAGTCAGATCACGTACTCTGCACTGGAGAAGGTGCCCCTTCCTGGGGTCACACAGCTGGGTTGGGCTTGATAGTTTGAGTCACTGAAGAAAGATAGCCTCCTTAAGAAACCACTCAAACTCAGAGCAATCACTGAGGCCAAAAGTACCAGATATACAGCACCTGTAATTTACACTGAGGCAGAAATCATCCTGTCTTAAAACAATGAAAAAAAACCCCAGCAGTTTACTGACAACAGGCTGGCACATCTGCTGGAGAAAAGGAAAGTTGCAATAACATACAGGACATTCGTTAACAAGACTGCAGTCTAAAGCTTAGCAGGCCCTTGACTACTTTTCCCATTATTCAAGCAATAAAAAGAACCTTTTGGTTGTGCAGTTTTAGTAGCTGCTACCCATAGCAAAAGGCACGTTTTGGTGTTTAGAAATAAGGTCCCAAATTGCATTTTAGCATCCTATAAAACAACAGGTATGTAATATAAACACCTAGATAGTCTCATCAAAGCTAATGCTCAGAACCTGAGGCCTAAATGGCCTGAGTTTCACAATAATGGGTATCACCTGGTTAGAGATTTAAAATTATGTCATGTGCTTTCCACTTTCACCATTGCAGTTACCACTTGACACAGACATACACTACACAGATTTAATAATCCAGAACTGGATTCTAGCTCCAAATTTTAAAATTTCAGTAGAAATTTATTCATAAAAAAGCAGCCCAATCTCTATTGAGAAAATACTTTAAAACTGGATTGATAGTAAATGGATTGATAAAACTGGATTGATAGTAAATGAAATTTTAAAAATTGAGTTCATGAAGCCTTTGTTTCTGGGTTAGTTTTCACCATGAACACATTAACCAGGCTAATTTTGATTCAGTCTACAAAATGCATGAGAAGAAAAAAAAGAAAGGAACTACGTAAGAAGTGAGGAGGCATAATCTGTCACTAGTTCAAACTTAATGCAGACAAGGAAGAAACAGAAAGCAGGAGAATCTGATAATTTCACAAAAAATGAAAATAGCAGCTATTAACATAGGAGAATAGGGTTGATGGAAGGCATCAAGTCAGTGACAGGTGACAGAGAAAAGCAGGGAAGAAAGAAAGCCTTGGTTTGTTAAAATGCTTTTAACAACAAGAAAACCCCTAAACCTCCCAGAGAACTGAAAAAGCATTTGGAGTGTAAATAACAAGGATAATTCCTTAAATTCAGGAACATAAGTGCTATGTTTCAACTCTCCAAACAATACAGCAAAGCTACTGTTCCTACTGACATGAATTCTGTAGTCCTTCACTAACACAAAGCATTGTTAAACATATCATTAAGTGTATTTTTGAGCCCTGTGATAAAGCTGACAAGGTTTCTAATTTAAAAAAAAAAAAAGAATTCTCCTTTATTTGTATATTGTCCTGCAATAAACCAGTTCTATCATACTGATACACATCAGAGTAAAACGTTCAGTGCTGATTTAATTTAAATACAATAAATTCAACCTGTCTTAGTATAGTGGACAACAGTATAGAGGACAACAATCGGAGAGCAGTAACAGCTGCTCAGTGTCTAAGACAAAGCACACTTTCTCTTCTAGTTACCTTCCCAGTTTAGTACCTGAATTGAATTCTTAATATGTTTCTGCATTGCTTAAAATAATTCCCTCCCTTCATTCCACAAAATGTTGAAAATCACCAAAATTCTGAAAAACCTTTATCCCATATTTCACTTTCCCGCACTAACCTCAACAACATTGTATGATATTCTTTTATAAAAATCTTCATAAAAGCGCTATCATGAACAACTAAAGTTGTTATTTTGGGATAATGCTGTTTAATAAAACCTCATTTTTATAGCAAAAAGAACTTGAAAACTGTTTATTAAAAAAGGAGGAGCTGCTGGATGCTCACAGGAAGATGCAGTAGTCTAAAGAAGTTTAAAAAAAACCAGCAACATAAAAACTTCTCACACATTATAGCATGGTTAAATTAATGCCAAATTAAGCATAAAGATCTACTGTTTCAAAACATAAATTGAGTACGATCCTGTTAATCTAGAAATTTCTGCATTGCTCATTTTAGAGTGGAAGTTGATAGTACTTCAATTTAAGAATTCTTTCTAAAAATTTAACTTTATTCAAATATATTCAAACATACATGCTATAATGTACTGTGTAAAAAAGAAAAAGCTAAGAAGTTGAAAAACACAACTGAAAACTTATCTTATATTCATTCACAGAAAGTAAAACTGGAAATAATGCAAGATAAACCTTTTTAAACATCAACCATTAAGAAGGAAAAAAAAAATCTGTATGAAAGATACTGCTTATAAAGCAAGAAAAAGCAGTCCTTATCTTGCTATTTTACAAATATTTAACATGGTATGCCAACATTATCAAGAAAGACATGACACAATTTTGTTAATGATGGAATTAAGAACAGGACATGTAACTACCTTTTAAATACATCATTGTTAAAATAAATGGAGATTATAATTCCCTTCTGAACAAGCTGTTACTCAAATTTCTATCAGAAGTATATTCAATAGAGTAAGACTATTTTGTCCCCATCAAAATTAAAATACAACATTGAAAACTTTCTAAAACTTGGATGCATGAAACACCATAAAAAAATTTCACATGGTTTCATTAAATCCAAAATATCAACCAAACACACCCCTCACCCCCCTTACTAGAGCTGCCTGACAAATTGTATTTAAAAATGGCACTTACTTTTCTGTCCTCAGATTCTAAACAGGAATTACACTCAGCTTTAGTATCCTGAAAAGACAAAGAGAGAAGATGATGTCACAAAGCACAATGACCATGGTTGTGCCAATAACTCAGGATGAAGAAAGGGCATCACAATCTCACAAGTGGGTTTCTCCTATTATACTGATATAACAGTCCAGTAAAGTGTATGTTTTCTGTTCAACTGCACAATGTTCACTATTATGGATTTAAGTAAGGCTTATGAAAGTTCATTACAAGCATAAAACTTAAAGACAGGATTGAAACATTGCAGAAAACCAAACCTATTTCAATATAGTGTAGCCAGCTCATACGATCTCTGTTTTAAAGTATATCTTTGCTGCTTCTATTTGCATCTTGAAGAAAATACAATTGCTTGATCACTCCTTTTTTGATTTTCCTTTTTTTTTTTTTTTTAAATTAGTGCTGGTAGTTTAACTATATACAAATAAACTAAAGAGGAAGCAATTGCTCAAACTTCCTCCCATTGTCAGGAGCACTGACTAGACCTTGATATATTGAAGACATTTGTGTCCGAGTCTCACTGCAACATGCAAAGTTAATCAAGCATCTATTTTATATAAATATGTACTTACGGGGGTGCATATATATATATATATGTATAAACACACACACATATTTTGTACTTCTGTTTTCTTCAGGATCAAACAAAGAATCTTAGTACCTTAGAAGGAACGTGTACAGGCTGTTAATATTGGAAACTGAGTAAGCCAAATAAAGTTCAAGCCATTGAACTGTAGGCAAGTGACCTATTATGATTTTTTTGTTTGTTTTCAACTTTACTCTTCTAGTCAGGGTGTTCTTGGAAGCAAATTTTGCTTACATACTGCAACTTTTGAGATTTCTATTGGAAAAAAAGTGACGCACAGAGAAGGGACAACTTTTTACTAGAAGTCCTTCCCCATACTTTTAATTGAAGCTACAACTACTCTCATCAGATTTTAGATTACTGATTAGAGTCGCTTGCTACATAAATGCCAAATTACTAACTTAAGACTGAAAACAAATATCAATTCCTATTAAAAATGAAAAAAAATTAAATAAATTTAAAAAAACTTAATAAAGAATTTATGTTTCTTCATCACCATGTCTATTCATTTTAAATAAAGGACTGGTAGCATTTCAATACCGAAGACTTATGCCATATACCCATAAAAGATTAAAAAAATCATTCAATCAAGTAAGATGAATCAAGATTTCCTGCAAAAGAATACTTTCACACACAGTAAAATATATAAAGATGTTTTCATTAGGCACATCGAGTTCTCTGTCACTTCTTAAGCAACGTATTTCCAACAACAAAAATTTTTGTTTTTCTAGGTAGTTATATTGAACTAATATATGAATAAGTACCTCAAATTCTCTTTCCGTTCAAAATTTTTTTCATGGGAACCAGACTGCACTTTGTGGAATCTAACACTCCAAAACTGTCTTCCAGGTGTGAGTTAGGGGTAGGCAGAGGAGTCTCTCACTATAACTGTCCCGCCATTCGGCGCATGAGGAAATACTATCTGTGCCTCCAGGCTGACTTCCTGAGCTTCTCTGTATATTACATTCAGGTTTTTGGGGTGAGTGAGCAAGGAAAAAAGCTCAGCTTTTAAAAAGCTTTCTGCCTTAGAGGAATGAATTCAAACTCTATTAGCACCAGTGCTCTTCACCTGCCAGCTGTGCCCTCAGACACCTTTTGGAAATAACAGAATGCTCTTTAACATATTAACTGGTTAATCAAAAATGAATCATATCTTTTCATATTACCAAGGACAAGGGTGACTCTGTCTCACTTAATGACCGAAGTTAACTGAATGCAGAATAAAGTAGCTCCTAGCAGATTCCAGTCATAGCTATTACAAACTCTCAGTATGATGAATATACCTTGCTCATCATCTCTCAGCACTCTGAGCCCTTCTGTTCTCTATACAAGATTTTAGTTTGCTAGGTTGCCATTCTCATTTCCCATTAAAAGTAATTTTTAAGAAACTTAAGGTCATAAGCATTCATTACCCTACATGAATTAAAAATGCAGTGTTACCTGAATACCACAAAAATCACCTTCCTCCCATCTTACATGGCTATCTATAACCAGGAAGGCAAAAGCTACAAATGAAGGATGCAGCCCAGCTGAAATCAAACAGCTGAGGCCAACCCAGCTGAGAGTCTCAATGCTGCAATCAGCAATTAAAGAGACAACAATGCAACCACAGGAAAAGATACAGGCATCTGATCTGAGAATTGGATGACAGAATTTTGTTTCTGTGTTTTATCCCTGAACATCAGACAATCATTTCACCTCACAGTATTCATCTAAAGAGATGGAAAGTGAATCTTACAAATTAACCGTTGCACCTTTAGCAATGAAAGCTACCAGATATCTGGGTGGATATTGGAACCAGCATGACAGAGTGGTACTGGCTTATCTTTGAAATTATCTGAAGTCAGATTTGGGTAAAGAAATAGCTATATGTCTTCAGGAGTAGAGAACTGAATTTGGACTTTGCAGAAGAACAAGGAAAAAAAAAACATATCAGGGTCCACCGCTATTTAATTGTCTCTGGTATTCCAAATACTAATAGTTTTTCACAAATGTGCTTCGGGTACATCATCAGATAGCAATCTAGACTGTAACAACCATTCAACATCTAACACCATACAAAGCCTGACTTTCTGAACAGCTGTTTTCTTCACCACTTGGTCAAATCCTCACAAATGCATATACTCTAATAAAGTAAAATTAAGGATACTGACAGGTTACCTAGAGGACCTGAACAATATTTAAGAAACCTCAGTTCAAATGGGTTAAATCAGATGGAAGAAGTGAAAAATGTGAACAGTAAAAAAACTGCAGTAGGTAGAGAAGAAATAATAGGAGTCAAAGAGTCTCTTCTAAAAACAGTAATTTGCAAATTTATTTGCTGAAAAATAAACTGTAATTTGCAATAGGTTTATAATTAAAAAAAATAATAACAGTTTGTCACTTCTGCAGGAACAGTTACAGGAGTTGCTTGTTGTGCATCTGATGAAGCCTTTGGAAGAAAAGCAGGTGACTACTTTGTTCCCAACCCAACTGCACCCAGAGCTGACCTGAGCGAAGAGTCTCTGTTCGGGATGTGCACGCGTATCTTAACCTTTAATTGCCCAAGCAAAACAAATGATTTTTTCTGAAACAATTACTGTTATAATTCTTTAAACTAGTGAAGTTACCAAACCTGTGTTTATATATAAATATTTGAATATAAATCATTTAAGTCTTGGATATAACTCTCTTAAAGAAAAAATGTACACTGAAATTCAACTTTAAAAAAATTATCAAAATGAATCATCTGTCAAGCTCAGAGGAAGAAGGGAAGAAATCAGAATGTTCTTCTCTGGGAGACATCTGCGCTAGTTTTTAAAGTGCAAAACGACAAAGTACCATCATTTTAGTAAGTGTAGTGCAAATATCCCAACTGTAAGAATTATTTGAGATTAAGAAGTACCATTGCTGTACAGCAAGTGTAAAATCCTATAGATGTGAACAATACACCAGGTACTTTCTTTAACATTGTTACATTGCACAAAAAAAAAGGAGTTTAAACTATGCAAACTCTGTTCCTTATGAAGAATTATTATTTTAGATAAATTATATAATGGTATAATACTTCATAGGATGTTTCAGGGGAAAGATGGAAAGAATGAATTATAGACGTGCCCTGCCACTAAGGCAGAAAACCCTCTCATCCATTTCAGCTTAAAACCAACATAATTCCTTTTTTCTCTAGGTGTCAGTGCATAACAGCCAATTCAATGACACTATTATAAACATATGAGGAGATCTACTTTTTATGTGGGAACAGAAAAGAAAATTGCCTTTTTGTCTGTTATGTTGTGTAGCAGCAACAAGGAAACAAAGCAAGATTTTATGCAGAACATCAGGAGCAACACAGGACAAACATAACTTCTAAGAGTTGACCAAAGTGCCATTAAGTGACACCTCCACATGCATTTCACAGCAGAATTGCATTAATTGAGATGGTGAAACTCTGTTCACCTCTGTGGGTGCAGGAATACAGTTCTGAAATGTAAACTTTAAGCGTTCCTGCTGAAATGTAGTCACCTTAGTGACCAACTGGTTGTATGGAGTACTATGGCTTAGCAGACAGAAAAGTGAGACCAAGAGGTACAATTCTTTCAGTGTTAATTTGGAGACAACTCGTTATTCAGATAACTCTACTGCAAGTGCATAGTATGGAAGACTTCACATATGATACCCATCTCATTCTTGAGAAGGCTCCCTTCCTTCATCCCAATTGTGCTCTGTTTGATCATTTATACGTTTCAGGGATTTTGAAATTGAATATGCCATGCCCAAGGGAAACATATCTATCACCTTCTTCTGATATTCGCATTAGACAGATGTTACTGAACAGAAGTAAAATAAAAGGTCTAGAAAGTAAAAGTAATCGTGGGTGACCCTACATGAAATTTTGACTTTAGGATGCAGCAGAAACCTCCATACACTTTATTTACGTAGCTTCTATAAGTCTACATTTAATTGTACTTCTTGAATTGCAAACAGTGAAATCAATATCCTCAAGTAGCCGTTAGTCACGCTAATGTAATTAACACCTGTACATGGCCGTCTACTTTATCATACATTTTTCAGTTTGCTATATCCCTTCTGTCCAAAACCTATTGCATCTACTTCCCTATCATCACAGCACGGAATACCAGAAACAAGCAAAACAAATAAAAAAACCCCAAGAAATAGGCAAACTGCACAGGCTGTGAAATTTTAGAAAAGTTATTTGCATTTCTAACATTTTTTTAAACGTGAAAGTAATTAAATCTAAAAGGCAAACAAAATCCATAGGTACATTAGTCTCATGGCCTGTATCAGGAGGAAAGATGAGACTGGAAGTTACTGAAGTATTCCCTCAGTTGTTGTCTGTAATATCAAGAATAGTCAGTAGGTGGAAGCAAATAACCTTGTGTAACGTTTTCCAACTTGCCCGTGAAAGGTAAATCTGTTGCGCTGACAAGGTTGGTCAGGTATTTTACACATCTCCTTGGCATCCCAACAACTGCTAACACAAATTATGTCTTTTCTTCACAACACTGGCCTCCAATTTCATAAAAAGGCTGTAGATTTAGAAGTAAAAAGGGTGGGTTTTTTCCAGGTTTAAAGTTCTTCAAAGTAACACAGATTCCTTTAATGACTAAAGCATATATGAAGATAACCTGATATTGAACAAAACAAGAATATGTATATTTAAAAATAAAGAGTCAAATTCTAAGCTATTGATTTTTCTCCATTTTTTATTAAGTGCTTAAATATATCAAAGCTTTGAATTATTGAGAAAAATATTTAATCTTTTTCACTATCCATTAGCCATTTTATTTCATTATTGCTGCTAACAAACAGGCTGCCAGCAGAAGAATTCATTTGAATTTCATATTAGTTCTATTTTATCCATCCCAGAGAACAAATTAACCACACAGTAATACTTACTGAAGAAGAAAATAAATGAAAAATGAAACCTGAGAATGTGACATTCAATTCTTTACTAAGTTTGTCCCCAGCAACTGAAGGACTCATGCAGAAGCCTCATAAAATTAAGAAATGAGTTCCCGGATTTTAATGGCTTTGACAGTCAAAATGTCAAAGATGTATGAAAATTTATTTATATAAGGATGTAAGAAAGTTTTATTTATGAAAGGAAGAGCTTCATCTCTATTTGCAAATATTTCTGGACCAACAGAAGCTTGTGACTACAAGCCACAAGCACAAACCAGGAGAAGACTGGGTTGTCCACTCTTTTTCTATTGCCTCAGGGCAGCCTCGGGGCTGTTTGTCTAGAGTCAAAAGGGAAATCCACCTGATGAGGGGTTTAAAATCAAATTTCTCAAGACTTTGGGGAGCAAGTAGCTTCTCTTGTTTCTAGCTAGAAGTAATATGTAAGAGGAAGCTTTACAAGACTGTTGGAAACTGAATTGACAAATTTTAAAATTAAAAACCACTGCTTGTAAAAATACTGCTGTATTTTTAATGTAGAGTTGAAGGGACTCTTGTGAGTGCCCTCCCACACATCCACCCACCATCCGGCTGTGTAAGTGGATACCCAACCTCCTCTTTCTTCTGGTTCGAGTGTTTTGCTTATGTTCATTTACAATTTTCAAGGCTATCAAGAGCTGAAAGCTTTTTTTTTCCAAAAAAAGCTTGATTTTTTTCATTAACAGAGACTTGTTTGAGGGAATAGGCACTGCTTGCTGATAGAGCTCTATACACTGGAGTATATGAAACTTTCCCACTTCTCATCTTCCTTCTTTCACCTCTGCAAGTTACGTGTACTTTTCTTAAATACACTCTTAATACTTAGAGATGCAAGGACACGTCTCCCCACAGCATAGGAAGCAAGCCTTTGTGTGTCCCACTCACAACTCTTCTAATTTCTCCAAACTATGTCTTCATTAGTCTATTGATGCAAAATTACCTGAGTGTAAATCTTCTGCCTGTGTCCTTAGATCATAACTGCACTAAACAACAGGAAAAATAAGAGGGGGAATGAGCAAACAGCTGGGTGGTGCTGAGCTGCCCACTGGGGTTCACCCACAACAATCCAAAATGTATTATTTTTCAGCTTCTACCTATTCACAAGTGTGAGAACTAGTTAGGTCACACAAATTATTTAGTGTTTCAGATGTGGAAACTTTATTTCAACTTCCTGGCATACCCTTCTGTCATTACACTAATAAGAATGGCAACAAAGGCATGAGTGAAATCTGTAATCAAAGAGCTATTGTTACCATGAGCAAATTAAAAAAGAAGCTCTGATGACTATAGCCACTGCTTTATCATCCAAGAGAAACAAAATTTATCTAGAGCCTCAGACAGCAAGCTGGTACCATTTACAACAGCCACAACTTTGAGTTATTTTCTTATCAACCTGCAGTGAGACTGTTTTGTTATTGTTGGCAAGAAGAAAGTGACTGAGATGTGATCTGTCTTCTTTTTTCTATGCCCAGTGTAGGATACACAAGATCAAGCTATATTGTGAAGACATCAGAACGCATTTCTTTTACAAATCTTTTTAGGAACCTCATAGTTAAAAAGATACTGGTGAAATAAGAGCCTTGTTGAAGGCTGTGAGTGACACTGAAAGGCTGCTGGCTAACACTCACACACACTGCACACACAAAGACAGCCCAGAAGTGAAGCCTGCTAAGGAAAACAAGCAGAGACAAATATTCATGGCCTCGATGTGTTACTGCTGAAAAATTATCAGTACCCAGAGTCCCCAGTATCAGTGTCCCCAGTATGTGCTCTATTGAGTGAGTGTGCTGGATTTCAAAATGTTTACTTTTCATGTAAGTGTCTCAGTACTAATATATATGTACTTTTGAAGGAAGTATGTAAATGATATATTATTCCTCCTACTTCTTCTTGCCTATTTTCCTCCCAAAGAGATGCTTTGGCCTGCATCAACACTGAAATGCCAAGAACAGGTTCACTGACCACGAATGCCCTTGGCATCTTTTTGCAGGATGACTCTTTCTCAGTACTGGTCAAGAGACAGATCACACAGCAGCAAAAGAAATGAAAAGAAAAAGAAAAACAAACCAAAAAATCTCCACAAGGCCTCTTCACACCCCCCCTTTTCAATTGTGACCACAGATGATGTGATTTTGTGTATGAGTCTGTGATGGTTTAACCCCAGCCAGCAGGTAGGAACACACAGCAGCTCATGCAGCTCCTTCCTTCCCCAGAAGGGCAGGGACAAGAGGGAGAAAAGGGGGGGAAAGGAAAAAAAATCTCATGGGTTGAGATAGAGAGTTTAATAGAAAAGGAAAATAACAGCAACAATAATAAGTGTAGTAACAACAGTAATGACACAAGTCACTCTCACCACTCGGTGAACTGGTACCTTCCCCAGCAGCCACCGTGAGCACCCACCCACCCCCAGGCCAGCCCCACTTCTCTACTGAGCATGGTGTCCATGGGAGGGAACACTGCATCGGCCCTTCCATCCTCTCTCTCAGCTCCTCTTCAGCTTCTGTGGGAAGCCAAAAGAAGTCCTTGAAATATATAAACAGCACCTGGAAACAACTAAGCCAATAGGCATTATTGACATTCCTTTCATACCTCATCTGAAACACAGCAGCCACTAGAAAGAAAATTAACTCTATCCCAGCTGAAATCAGGACAGAATTAATATGCACTGAGTAATTAACCTTCTCTTTAAACAAGGAATATTGATTACCTAGTTGTAATAAATACTTTTTAATGTCTAGAAATTGTTTTTTTCTTTTAAATTGGAGTGCGGATAATTTCTCCATGTAATACTGTATATGAAGATATTTCACCGTGCAACTGAAGTACAATAACTACTGTATTCGTTTTAAAACTGTTTCACTGTACATACAGACTGGCAATTTTTTTCCCCTATAGATGTGTATCAAAGATGAATGCATAAAATGAGTTATGGCATTTGGAAGAGAGAGGTCCTGAAAGCACAAGGCTGGTATAATGAGAAGTTGATTTATAAATGGATTTGGATCCATCAAAAAACAAGTAAATCTGTTTCCTCCTCCTTTTCTTAAAATAGCAGAGAAACAAAAGGAACAACCTGGCCAAATAAATGCAAGTCTTCTAAAGTTATTATCTTTATTAGTCTCATAATCTGCAATTTCTCACCCACTAGACAAGTTAAGTCACCGATTCAACAGAGCAAATCCAGTACAAATGAAGAACTGAGCATCATACTATGAATTTTAGGAGCTGTAAAGGAATTAAACCTCAAATGAACCTCTACAGCTCTCATTTTCCCTCGCAAAGCTTTTCTACTTAAACACACCGACTGAGCCTTCAGTTTTAAGCTGCGGGCTCTCTCCCACACTGGGTGAGATAAGAAGTTCATCTGCCTTAAAACCCGGCCTCGCACTGCAGCGCCTGTACTGCCTCTCTGGAGACTGCTCAGTGCCCCAGTGAAGGACTGGGAGCCCTGGGAACACAGCCATCCAGCAGTGAGAGCAGCAGAAACCAACCTCTGCCAAAAGCAAGGGAAGGCGTACAATGTCTTGCACAAAAAACTCCACTTTGTATAGACAACAGGTGTCTACACATCAGTATAGTTCTACCTCAGAACCCCGTGTATCCAGCCTGATGTATGGTACTTAGGTTATAAAAACCAGCAGTGGAGGTACACTGGGAGCTAAAAGCTCTTTTCAGGCCATTTATTAACCATGAGATCTTTATCTTATGAACTCATCCATTCTGGTTTTGGAACTCATACTTTTGCCCTCTGAAATATCGCATCGCAATTTCACAGCCTAACTGCATATTATACCGAAACCCACACACTTTTTTTTTTGTTTTAAAATAAAAATTTGGTTGGATATAAACAGCTATTTTCACCAGTGAAAAACTGAGTACTTACACCAGTGTTTAAAATGCTTCAGAGATGTCTTTCAAATGTTAGAATTCATCCCAACATATATATCTCTCAGTCCTAAGGAGAATCCTCCATCTTTTTTTCATAGTAACCACCCACTATTTGACACTTGACAAAATTTGAGTGTTCCAGTTTAATAAAGTAGGTGATGGGTTGACCCAGGAAAAAAAGTGCTGCACTTATTGCAAAAGTCCATTTAGAGGATTATCTTACCAAATCTGATGGCATTATTGTTTAAAAGAAATCCGCAGAAAATAAAACACTCTATATTCTGAAATGCCAGCTCAGCATGGCCAAAGGAATCTGAGGGATGAAAAGTACATCAGAGTTTTGGTTACCCACCTCCGAACACCACATTATATTTTCTATATGTTCTTTCTACATTACAGATACAAAACTCTATGCTTTTTATAAAGTTTTACTTCCAATTTAATCAAATTACTCAACATGAATATTGAAGAGTATCTAAGCTGTGCAATTTAAACCAATTAGAACCAGTATATCTGTTTCATGAGCTAAAAAACTGATTATAACAAACCAAATTTTTGATGGAGCCTAAACGGCACTGTTTCTGAATTACAGATTAATTCCTTGATTAAATATTTTCAACCTGTGGTAAGTATAACTGCACACATTTCCCTTAAACTATAACATTGTTAGAATCATATTGCAGCAGAAAAATCTATTTCTCCCATCTTCTGTATAAAGCAGGTGAATAAACTCTTCCTTCACCTGGTATTTTTTTTAAAAATTAGTTCTTGGCAAAACCAATATAAAATTTATGATCCTAATATAATGAAACATTTTTGTAAAGTCTGAACACAAATACTTAAAACCTTAGAGAAAAAAAATTCTGCAACTTCTCTATGAAACCTTAGTTTTAGCAGCTTCTCATAGGATCACAGAATCATATGGGGTTGGAAGGAACCTCTGAAGATCATCTAGTCCAACCCCCATGTCAGGGTGGGTCTACCTAGAGCTCGTTGAACAGGAACTTGTCCAGGTGGGATTTGAATGTCTCCAGAGAAGGAGGCTCCACCACCTCTCTGGGCAGCCTCTTCCAGGGCTCCACTACTCTCACAGTAAAGAGGTTCCTCCTCGTGTTTAGGTGGAACTTGTTATACTCAAGTTTGTGCCCATTTCCTCTTGCCCTGTCCCTGGGCACCACTGAGAAAAGACCAGCCCCATCCTCCTGACACCCTCCCTTAGAGTATTTATAAGCCTTGATCAGATCCCCCCTCAGCCTTCTCTTCTCCAGACTAAAAAGACCCAAGTCCCTCAGCCTCTCCTCAGAAGGG